>ML408962.1:0-103144 GCA_005239525.1 Nicotiana knightiana
ATTAACGCGCATAAAATGTAAGGCATATAACATGTTAAACTATGAATTCTAGCCTCGCATCAAAAAGCTTTTGCAAATAAAATCATTTTAGTATGGAAGCGTTTCCTTTGAAAACATACTTTCTTCAAAAGTAGATATAAGTATATTTAATAGAGAGAATTACGTAAAACATAGTTTCTTTTAAAATACGAAACTTCCAAAGATGCTTTCCCAATAAATGACTTCCAATTATCATTTTAGGCAAGACTAGTGCTTTTCAAATATACCTTCGATGTAAAAGTCATTCAAATATAATCATTTCAAACGTACAATTACAACTCATACACAGGTAACATAAGAACCTACGAATCCTAAAAGGCCAGTCTATTAGCAAATAAGTCCGATTACCAACTCGTCACCTCGTATACACGGACTACAATCAACAAAGAAGACTCAATCCTAAGGGATAGTTTCCCCACACAAGGTTAGACAAGATACTTACCTCAAAGACGACAACCAGGTACTCAAAAATAGACTTCTCGGGCGCAAATACCTCCGGCGGCTCACAATTAACTAAAACAACTTCAAAATACACATACAATGTATAAGGAACTATTCCGAATAATAAAGTCTCAATCTTTACAAAATTATAAAAATCGACCCAAAAGTCGACCCCCGGGCCCGAACCTCGAAACCCGAAAACTTTTACAAATTCCGATTACCCATTCCGATACGAGTTCACCCATACTAAATTTATCCAATTTTGATGTTATTTGGTCCTTCAAATCATGATTTTTTATTTTAGAACTTTTCTTTCAAAACCCACAATTTTCTCACCCCAAAACACAAATTAAATTATAAAAAAAGAACTAATTCATGAAATATATTTAATTCTAGTGGAAGAACACTTACCCATTCAATTTGTGTGAAAAACCCTTCAAAAATCACCAAGAACCGAGCTCTAGAAGTCAAAATATGATAATAATGGCTTAACCCTCGTTTTTGGAAATTTATATTCTGCCCAGGTATTTTGTGCATTGAGATCGCGGACAAAACTATGCGATCGCATAGAAGAAAAGATGTCACTGACCAAAACAAGTTATGCGATCGCGTAGAGACAAATGTGATCGCATTGAAGAAAAGATGCCACTACCAAACTACCCTATGCGAACGCGAAGCTAGGGTGCGATCGCGTTGAAGAAGAACTCGGGGATCTAGCACTATGCGATCGCGACTCTTCCTGTGCGATCGCATAGAAGGATACCAGATGACAGGTTCAGCAGTTCAAAAATAGGGAAAATGGACCCTAAACCCATCCAAATCACACCCGAGACCCCCGGGACCCCGTCTAATCACATAAATAAGTCACATCACCTAGCACAGACTCTCTCGAGGTTTCAAAACACTTAAAATAATACTAAAACGACGAATCAAACCAAAAATCAATGAAATTCCTCAAAACTTCTTTAAACATCAAATTTTGCATTTAAGGTCCGAATTATGTCAAACGAAGTCCGTTTCATACAAAACATCACAAATAGCATATATAAATCATATCGAACCTGTATCGGGCACCACAGGTTTCACATAACATTTCATTTTCAAAAACCTTTATTTTTTTAAGAAAACAATTTTCTTTAAAAATTCATTTTTCGGGCTTGGGACCTCGGAATTCGATTCCGGGCATACGCCCAAGTCCCATATTTTCCTACGGACCCTTCGGGACCGTCAATTCATGGGTCCGGGTCCATTTACCAAAAACATTGACCGAAGTCAACTTTACTCAAATTTCTAATAGAAAATTATCATTTTATCAGTTTTTCACATATAGGCTTCCCGGCTACACGCCCGAGCTGTGCAGGCAAATCGAGGTGAGATAGAATGAGGTTTTCACGATCTCGGAATACAGAATTAGCTAGAAATATACGGGATGACCTTTTGGGTCATCACGGACTATGATATGCTTGAAAAAATGTTTACAACGTTTCATGCCTGCAATATGGTCCTGAAACAGCAATACAGAGAGAAAGGTTTCAAGAAGTACTCTGAGTTGATTTCTCTTCTCCTTGTGGCCGAACATGTCACGACCTAAATTCCCAACCTTAGGTATCGTGATGGCGCCTAACACTACACTTGCTAGGCAAGCCAATGTTAGAATTCGATTAACTACTTCCCATTATTTATCCATTTGGACATAATAAAATAATCTACAGTAAACTGAGTCTTTTAGGTTTTAATGAATGATTCCCAATATAATAAAGAGAAATAAACAATTAATTAATTAAACCGAGCCACGAAATTAATCATATAAATGAATCTAGAACTAACCAAGAGTCTGGTGTCACAATTCACAAACTACTAAAGAATAATACAAATAATGGCTGAAAGAAATAGTGTAAATGTTCTGAATGATATAAAACAATGTATGTAAAAATAGGAGAAGACTCTCGGAATTTACGAACACCGGCATATGTACCTCGTGTCTCCAAATGAATTGGGTGGTCGTCCTGAAATCCTCTACTGCTGACTAGCACCTGGATCTGTGCAAAAGAGCACAGAGTATAGTATCAGTACAACCGACCCCATGTACTGAGTAAGTGCCGAGCCTAACCTCGGCGAAGTAGTGACGAGACTAAGACGGGCTTCAACAATATAATCGATAACAACAATAAATAATAAAGCCAACAGGAAGTATAAACAAATAAATAAATAAGTGCTGCAACAAAATAAATCAACTCAGTTATAACCAATTCTCAAATAACTCTTCAAAATTCCAAAATTTAACTTTGAATAAAAGTAGTTCCAAAATATAAAAATAGTAATATAAAATAGAAAGTTTCAAATCTTTGTTTTTCAAAAAAAAACCAGTAAAAGTAAACATTTAGCTTTACACATCTTTATTTCCTTTGAAAATCAGTAAAAATATAAATGTCCTCCCTTATCGCTCCTTTTTGCGGCATGCAACCCGCTTCCACCTGTCCTCCCTTATTGCTCCTCCCTAAAATATCACCCTTATTACTCCTGTTGCGGCATGCAACCCGATCCCACCTGTCCATCCTTATCACTCCTTGTTGCGGCGTGCAACCCGCTCCCACCAGACATATAATATCAATTTATTTAAGATTTCACAAATTCAGGCTAAGCCTTTCACAATACTTTTGTCACAACAATTACAAATAACAAACTGCATTATTCTCATAATTTCATCAATAACCTCTCAATCATGAAACCAATAGGAATATCAAATATAAATACCTTTAATTCATACAAACAATACCACACCTCTCAACCATGTTTATATCACCAGGAAACCAACTCAAAGAACCAATACTCTATCCAAATAGTGACAACAATATCTAACAACAATTCAACCAGGCCAAATAGTCATAGAAATAATAATGAACATATAACAGTTAAGACAATAATCAAATAAGTGAGGAACGGGAAAGGATCATGTTTAACAGACAATTTGGGTGGTGCATAGATACTCGTCACCACACCTATACACCACGCTCATGCATTTCACATTGCAAACAAGTGGGGATTCCTATTCCCTATAGCCAAAGTTAGACCAAACACTTACCTCAATTCCCCGCGAACCCAAATATGCTATTAGTTTTGAAATCCGACCTTAATTTGATATAAAAATTCAATTTTTACAAAACTCCCTAATTCAACCCAAAACCTAGATTTTTACCATGAAAATCCTTTGTTTTTACTTTAAAAGTGATACAAAATAGTAAGGAATTGAAAGAACAAGGTTTGAAATTGATTACCTATGAATTGGGGATGAAGATTGCTGAAGAAAAATCATTTTTAGGGTTGGAACTTCGAAAAATTTGGGAAGAAAGTGTTTGCCCGGTTTTAATCTGATATTTTATAATAACTGGACTGGAGAACTGTGCGATCGCGAATAAAGAGGCGCGATCGAACAGGGTAAGGGACAATTCAGCTGAGCGATCGCATGAGGGACTGCGCAATCGCACAGGGTAGGGGCAGGAGCAGTGCGATCGCGGGAGGGTCTGTGCAATCGCACAGTACAAATTTTGGGCCCCCCTAAGCTTGTATTGTGCGATCGCGGATAAGGCCTTGCGATCGCACAGGGTTCCAAACAGGCCTTCTAAATTTACTTTGTGCTATCGCGAACTTTCCTATGCGATCACACAGAGCAATTACCTGGACACCAGAAAACTTAAAACCAGCAATTACTTCAAGTGCAAAAACATCCCGTGGCCTACCTGAAACTCATCCGAGCCCTCGGGGCTCCAAACAAATCATGCATGCAAGTCTAAAAAAAATCATACGGACTTGCTCGTGCGATAAAATCACGCAAATAACATGTAAATCTATGAATTAAACCTCAAAACTCATCATTTTCAACAAAAACTCTTAAAGTTTATAATTTCTCAACCGGATGTCCGAATCACGCCAAACGAACTCCGTTTTTCACCAAATTTCACAGTTAACCTCTAAATATCACAAGAAAGATGTATCGGGCTCCTGAACCAAAATACGGACCCGATACCAATGATTTTTAGCATTATTTTTTTCATTAATTCATGAACATTTCAACAAAACAATTTCTTTCAAAAATTAATTTCTAAGGCTTGGGACCTCGGAATTCATTTCCGGGCATACGCCCGAGTCCCATATTTTACTGCGGACCTTCTGGGATTGTCGGAACACGAATCCGGGTCCATTTACTCAAAATGTTATCCGAAGTCAACTTCTATCAAATTTTAAATTCTCAAAATCATTATTTCTCATATTTTCACATAAAAGCTTTCCGGTATTTAATTTTAGTCTTTTTATGTTTATTTAGCATGGAATGGAGTATAATTTTCTAAAATGACCCCTTGGATCATCACAATATCCACTTCTAAAACACACGTTCGTCCTCGAATGGACATAAAAAATTACCTGAAGTGGCGAAAAAGTGTGGGAATCTACTCTACATGTCCGACTCAGACTCCCAAGTAGCTGCCACAACGGGCTGGCCTCTCCACTGCACTCTAACTGAAGGAAAACTCTTAGATCTCAATTGGCGAACCTGCCGGTCTAGAATAGCTACCGGCTCCTCCTCATAAGTCAAGTCTTTGTCCAACTGGACAGAGCTGAAATCTAATACGTGGGACGGGTCACCATGATATTTCCGGAGCATAGACACATAGAATACCGGATGAACTGAGGATAACCCTGGAGGAAACTCAAGCCTGTAAGGTACCTACTCCACCTTATCAAGAATCTCAAACGGCCTGATATACCTAGGGCTCAACTTACCCTTCTTCCCAAACCTCATAACACCCTTCATGGGCGACACACGAAACTATACTCTCTCTCCAACCATGAATGCCACATCACGAACCTTACGATCGGCATAACTCTTTTGCCTAGACTGAGCTGTAGGGGGTCTCTCCTGAATAATCTTGACATTAGCTATGGCCTCCTGAACTAAGTCTGTACCCAACAACCGAGCCTCTCCCGACTCAAACCATCCAAATGGCGATCTGCATCGTCTACCATATAACGCCTCATAAGGAGCCATTTGAATGCTCGAATGATAACTATTATTATAATCAAACTCCGTTAACGGCAAGAACTGATCTCATGAACCTTCAAAATCAATAACACAAGCGCGGAGCATGTCCTCCAATATCTGTATGGTACGCTCGGACTGTCCCTCAGTCTGAGGGTGAAATGTTGTACTCAACTCTACTCAGGTACCCAACTCAGGCTGAACTGCCCTCCGAAAGTGCGAAGTAAACTGCGTACCCCGATCAGAAATGATAGACACGAGTACCCCATGAAGGCAAACAATCTCCCGAATATACAACTCAGCCAACCACTCTGAAGTATTAGTACTGGCCACAGGAATGAAGTCTACTGACTTAGTCATCATGTCCACAATAACCCAAATTGCATCGAATTTCCTCTGAGTCCGTGGAAGCCTAACAACAAAGTCCATAGTGATACGCTTCCACTTCCAGTCAGGAATCTCTATCGGCTGAAGCAAACCACCAGGTCTCTGATGCTCATACTTTACCTGCTGAAAATTGAAGCAACGAGCCACATAAGCCACAATGTCCTTTTTCATCTTTCTCCACCAATAATGTTGTTTCAAATCTTGGTACTTTTTGCTGCACCTGGGTGAATAGAATACTTGGAGCTGTGAGCCTCCTCAAGGATCAACTAACGGAGGCCATCAACATTAGGCACACACAATCTACCCTGCATCCTCAAAATTCCATCATCTCCAACTGTAACCTACTTGGCATCCCCGTGCCGAACCGTGTCCCTAAGGACCGCCAAATGTGGGTTATCATCCTGCCGCTTCGGATACGATCAATTAGAGAAGACCGAATGATTGTACAAGCTAGAACACTGCCGGGTGAAATATCCAACCTCGCGAATTGATTAGCTAAAGTCTGAATATCTGAAGCCAACGGTCTCTTGCCAACTGGGATATACGCAAGACTACCCATACTCACCGTCTTTCTACTCAAAGCATCGGCCACCACATTGGCCTTCCCCGGGTGATACAATATCGTGACATCATAATCTTTTAGCAACTCTAACCACCTCCGCTGCCTCAAATTTAGATCTTTCTGCTTGAATAAGTACTGGAGGGTGCGATGGTCAGTAAAAATCTCACACGGCATGCCGTAAAGATAATGCCTCCAAATTTTCAAAGCATGAACAATATCCGCCAATTCTAAGTCATGAACAGGGTAATTCTTCTCATGGACTTTCAACTGACGAGACGCATACGCAATCACCCTGTTGTCCTGCATCAACACTGCTCCAATGCCAACTCTAGAAGCATCATAATACACCGTGAAAGAACCCGAATCTGATGGTATCACCAACACTAGTGTTGAAGTCAAGGCTATCTTGAGCTTCTGAAACCTCGCCTCACACTCATCTGACCATTTAAATGGGGCACCTTTCTGAATCAATCTAGTCATTGGGGCTTCTATGGATGAAAACCCCTCCACAAAACGATGATAGTAACCGGCCAAACCCAAGAAACTCCTAATATCCATGGCTGTGATCGGTCTAGGACAGTTCTTGACTCCCTCTATCTTCTTAGGATCAACATGAATACTCTCAGCTGATACGATATGACCCAAAAAGGCTACTGAACCTAACCAGAACTCACATTTAGAAAACTTGGCATACAACTAATTATCTCTCAAAGTATGGAGGGCTATACGGAGATGCTGCTCATGCTCTTCCCGGCTGCGGGAGCACATAAGAATGTCATCAATGAACAGGATCATAAAAGAGTCCAGATGGGGATTTAAAACCCAATTCATTAAGTCCATAAAGGCCACTGGAGCATTAGTCAGCCTAAAAAACATCACTAAGAATTCATAGTGCCCATACCTCGTATGAAAGGCTGTCTTAGGGATATCGGATGCCCTAATCTTCAGCTGATGGTAGCCTGACCTCAAATCAATTTTCGAAAACACTCTAACACCCTGAAGCTAATCGAATAGGTCATCAATCCTTGGCAACGGATATTTATTCTTGATAGTAAATTTATTCAGCTGCCTGTAGTCTATGCACATTCTCATTGACCCATCCTTTTTCTTTACAAACAAAACCGGTGCACCCCAAGGCGAGACATTGGGTCTTATGAAACCCTTATCTAGCAAATCTTTCAACTGTTCTTTTCGTTCTTTCAATTTTGGTGGTCCCATCCGATATGGAGGAATGGAAATGAGCTGAGTGCCCGGAGCCACATCAATATAGAAATCAATATCCCTGTCGGGTGGCATACTCGGCAGATCTGCAGGGAACACATCAGAAAACTCATGAACAATAGGAATTGACTCTATAGAAGAAACATCGGCATCATAATCACGAATATGGGCAGAATAATCCAAACACCCTTTCTCCACCATGCGGCGAGCCTTGGCATATGAAATTACCTGGCTGGGAGAATGACTAGGGGTCCATTTCCATTCTAATCGAGGCGACCCCGGAAATGCTAAGGTAACTGTCTTGGCGTGACAGTCTAAGATGGATTAATAGGGCGACAACCAATCCATGCCCAACATAACGTCAAAATCAACCATGTCTAGAAGTAAAATATCCACACTAGTTTCAAGACTTTCTATGACCACCACGCTCGAACGATATACTCGATCTACCACAATAGCATCCCCTACCGGTGTAGACACAAAAACAGGAAAACTCAAGGAATTACGGGCCACATTCAAATACGAGGCAAAATAGGATGAAACATACGAGTAAGTAGACCCCGGATCAAACAAAAATGAAGCAACTCTATCACAAACTGAGCTAATACCTATAATAAAAGCATATGTGGACTCAGCATCAGGCCTGGCTGGAAATGCATATAGTCGGGGTTGGGCCCCACTACCCTAAACTGCGTCACCAGGAGGACCCCTAATATGTGGTTCTCTACCTCTAACGGATTGGCCACCACCTCTAGCGGGCTGACCTCCGCCTCTAGCATGCTGACCTCTACCTCTAACATTCTGACCTCTATCTCTCACTACCTGACCCCTACCCCTGGCTGGCTGGGCAGGTGGTGCTGCGGCTGATGTCAGAACTATGGCATGAGAGTTCTGATACTGAGGCTGATTTCCCAAAAATTTCAGACAAGATCTCCGAATGTGTCCATAATCACCACATTCATAACAAACATCCTGATACTGAGGCTGACCCTGACGAACTGGCTGACCACGATAATAACTCTGGAAAGGAGGTGCTCTGATCGGGGCTGACTGATCAGGATAAGGCAAGTAAGAGACACGACCTCCTGAAGCACTAGGGGACGTATGAAGTGCTGAATTAAATAGCATGGAAGATTGGCCTCTACCCCGAGTATCTCCGCCCCCAGACGAGGCACCGCTGAATTTACCGGAATGGCGAGGTCTTTTGTCTGACCCCTGACCTCCCATCCCAAGAACTGACTCAACCCTCATAGCTATATTAGTTGCATCCTGAAGAGAAATCTCGGACCCTGTTTCCTTGGCCATCTGCAATCTAATGGGCTGAGCAAGGCCATAAATAAACTGTCTGACCCTCTCCCTCTCTGTGGGCAGTATAAGAGTAACATGTCTAGCCAGATCTACAAAACGAGTCTCATACTGAGTCACAGTCATGTTAACCTACGGGAGTCCCTCAAACTGACGACGCTTATCCTCTCGAGTAGTGACAAGTAAGAACTTCTGCAAAAAGAGATGAGAGAACTGATCCCAAGTCAGAACAGGTGATCCAGCTGGCTTAGTCAACAAATAGTCCCTCCACCATTGCTTGGAGGAACCGGTCATCTAAAAAGTCGCAAAATCGACCCCATTGGTCTCCAGAATACCCATATTACGCAACACCTCATGACACTTATCCAGATATTCTTGAGGGTCCTATGAAGTAGCACCACTGAAATGGACAGGAAATAGCTTAATGAACCTGTCGAGTCTCCACAAAGCATTCGATGACATGGCTGCCCCATTAGCGGGCGGCACTGTTGCAACTGGCTGAATTACCCCAACGGGATTGGCCACTGGAGTCTGAGCCTAAGGAGTGGTCTGAATTGGAGTGTGGGTGGCAGGAGTCTGGATCCCGCATCCAGCCTGAGATACGGCTGATGCAACAGGGAATGTGCCCGTTTGGGCCACACTCTCCATCAAGCCCACCAAACAGACCAAAGAATTCTGAAGGACCGGGGTGGCAATAAACCCCTTGGGAACCTGAGCTGGCCCCGCTGGAACAATCTGAGCCGGAACCCCCTCATCAATCTCAATCTGAGGTTCCGCAGTTGGGGCTGCTTCCTGAGCAACGAAATGAGTCCTGCCCCTGCCCCTGCCTCGGCCTCTACTGTTGACTAGCACCTGGATCTGTGCAAAAGAGCACAGAGTGTAGTATCAGTACAACCGACCCCATGTACTGAGTAAGTGTCGAGCCTAACCTCGACGAAGTAGTGACGAGACTAAGTCGGGCTTCAAATGTATAATCGATAACAACAATAAATAATAAAGCCAGCAGGAATTATAAACAAATAAATAAATAAGTGCTGCAACAAAATAAATCAACTCAGCTATAACCAATTCTCAAATAACTCTTCAAAATTCCAAAATTTAACTTTGAATAAAAGTAGTGCCAAAATATGAAAATAGTAATATAAAATAGAAAGTTTCAAATCTTTGTTTTTAAAAAAAACAGTAAAAGTAAACATTTAGCTTTACAAATCTTTATTTCCTTTGAAAATCAGTAAAAATATAAATGTCCTCCCTTACCGCTCCTTGTTGCGGCGTGCAACCCGCTCCCGTCTGTCCTCCCTTATTGCTCCTCCCTAAAATATCACCCTTATTACTCCTGTTGTGGCGTGCAACCCGATCCCACCTATCCACCCTTATCACTCTTTGTTGCAGCGTGCAACCCGCTCCCACCACACATATAATATAAATTTATTCAAGATTTCACAAATTCAGGCCAAGCCTTTCACAATACTTTTGTTGCAACAATTATAAATAATAAACTGCATTATTCTCATAATTTCATCAATAACCTCTCAATCATGAAACCAACAGGAATATCAAATATAAATACCTTTAATTCATACAAACAATACCAAACCTCTCAACCATGTTTATATCACCAGGAAACCAACTCAAACAACCAATACTCTTTCCAAATAGTCACAACAATATCTAAAAACAATTCAACTAGGCCAAATTATCATAGAAACAATAATGAACATATAACAGTTAAGACAATAATCAACTAAGTGGGAAACGGGAAAGGATCATGTTTAACAGACAATTTGGGTGGTGCATAGATACTCGTCACCAGCCTATACACCACGCCCATGCATTTCACATAGAAAATAAGTGGGGAGTCCTATTCCCTCAAGCCAAAGTTAGACCAAACACTTACGCAGGCCACTCAAGCCAAAGTTAGACCAAATACTCACTGCTCAATTATTGCTTTCCCTTTTGAACTCACCTCTAAATTGCCCGAATCTAATCAAAATTAACTTAATATCATTAACTAATGCTAAAGGAACTAACTTTATTGAAAAAAATAATTTTTCCTAAGTTTTCACAAAAAAAGTGAAAACCCGACCCCGGGCCCGTTTGTCTAAACTCGGGGTTCAGACCAAATTACGTTTACCCATTCACCAACGAACCCAAATATGCTAAGTTTTTATATCCGACCTTAATTTGATATAAAAATTCGATTTTTACAAAACTCCCTAATTCAACCCAAAACCTAGATATTTACCATGAAAATCCTTTGTTTTTGCTTTAAAAGTGATACAAAATAGTAAGGAATTGAAAGAACAAGGTTTGAAATTGATTATCTATGAATTGGGGATGAAGATTGCTGAAGAAAAATTGTTTTTAGGGTTTGAACTTCGAAAATTTGGGGAAGAAAGTGTTCTGCCCGATATTAATATGATATTTATAATAACTGGACTGGAGAATTGTGCGATCGCGGATAAAGAGGTGCGATCGCACAGGGTAAGGGACAATTGAGTTGTGCGATCGCAGGAGGAACTGTGCAATCGCACAGGGTAGGGGCAGGGGCAGTGCGATCGCGGGAGGGGTGTTGCAATCGCACAGTACAAATTTTGGGGCCCCCTGAGCTTGCACTGTGAGATCGCGGATAAGGCCTTGCAATCGCATAGGGTTCCAAACAGGCCTTCTAAATTTACTTCGTGCTATCGCGGACTTTCCTATGCGATCGCACAGAGCAATTACCTGGACACCAGAAAACTTAAAACCAGCAATTACTTCAAGTGCAAAAATATCTCGTGGCCTACCTGAAATTCACCCGAGCCCTCGGGGCTCCAAACAAATCATGCACGCAAGTCTAAAAACATCATACGGACTTGCTCGTGCGATAAAATCACGCAAATAACATGTAAATCTATGAATTAAACATCAAAACTCATCATTTTCAACAAAAACTCTTAAAGTTCATAATTTCTCAACCGGATGTCCGAATCACGTCAAACGAACTCCGTTTTTCACCAAATTTCACAGTTAACCTCTAAATATCAAAACAAAGTTGTACCGGCTCCGGAACTAAAATACGGGCCTGATACCAATGATTTTTGGCATTATTTCTTTTCTTTAATTCATGAACATTTCAGCAAAATAATTTCTTTCAAAAATTGATTTCTAAGGCTTGGGACCTCGGAATTCATTTTCTGGCATACGCCCGAGTCCCATATTTTACTGTGGACCTCTCGGGATCGTCGGAACACAGATCCGGGTCCGTTTACTTAAAATGTTGACCGAAGTCAACTTTTATCAAATTTTTAATTCTCAAAATCACTATTTCTCATATTTTCACATAAAAGTTTTCCGGTTTCATGCCCGGACTGTGCATGCAAATCAAGGTATTTAATTTTAGTCTTTTTATGGTTATTTAGCATGGAACGGAGTCTAATTTTATAAAATGACCCTTATCTAGCAAATCTTGCAACTGTTCTTTTAGTTCTTTCAATTCTGGTGGGGCCATCCGATATGGAGGAATGGAAATGAGCTGAGTGCCCGGAGCCACATTAATATAGAAATCAATATCCCTATCGGGTGGCATACTCGGCAGGTCTGCAGGGAACACCTCAGGAAACTCACGCACAATAGGAACTGACTCTATAGAAGAAACATCGGCATCAGAATCACGAATATGGGCCAAATAAGCCAAACACCCTTTCTCCACCATACGGCGAGCCTTGGCATATGAAATTACCCGGCTGGGAGAATGACCAGGGGTCCCTTTCCATTCTATTCGAGGCAACCCCGGCAATGCAGGTAATTGTCTTGGCGTGACAGTCTAAGATGGCATAATAGGGCGACAACCAATCCATGCCCAATATAACGTCAAAATCAACCATGTCTAGAAGTAAAAGATCCACACTAGTTTCAAGACTTTCTATGACCACCACGCACGAACGGTATACTCGATCTACCACAATAGCATCCCCTACCAGTGTAGACACAGAAACAGGAACAGTCAAGGAATTACGGGGCACATTCAAATATGAGGCAAAATAGGATGAAACATACGAGTAAGTAGACCCCGGATCAAACAAAACTGAAGCAGCTCTATCACAAACTGAGATAATACCTGTAATAACAGCATCGGAGGACTCTGCCTCAGGCCTGGCTGGAAATGCATATAGTCGGGGCTGGGCCCCACCACCCTGAACTGCATCACCAACAGGACCCTTGACATGTGGTCCTCCACCTCTAACGGGCTGGCCACCACCTCTAGCGGGATGGCCTCCACCTCTAGCATGCTGACCTCCACCTCTAACATTCTGACCTCTACCTCTGAATCCTACCCTGGCTGGCTGGGCAGGTGGTGTTGCGGCTGGTGCCAGAACTATGGCACGAGAATTCTGATACTGAGGCTGATTACCCAAGAATTTCGGACAAGATCTCCGAATGTGTCCATACTCACCACACTCATAACAATCATCCTGATACTGAGGCTGACCCTGACAAACCGGCTGACCACGATAATAACTCTGGAGAGGAGGTGCTCTGATCTGGGCTGACTGATCAGGATAAGGCAAGTAAGATCCACGACCTCTTGAAGCACCATGGGACGTATGAAGTGCTGAATTAAATGGCATAGAAGATTAGCCTCTACCCCGAGTATCTCCGCCCCCAGACGAGGCACGCTGTCTGACCCCTGACCTCCCATCCCAAGAACTGACTCAACCCTCCTAGCTATATTAGGTGCATCCTGAAGAGAAATCTCGGACCTTGTTTCCTTGGCCATCTGCAACCTAATGGGCTGATCAACGCCATAAATAAACCATCTGACCCTCTCCCTCTCTGTGGGAAATATAAGAATAGCATGTCTAGCCAGATCTACAAAAAGAGTCTCATACTGAGTCACAGTCATGTTACCCTGCTGGAGTCGCTCAAACCAACGACGCTTATCCTCTCGAGTAGTGACAGGCAAGAACTTCTCCAAAAAGAGATGAGAGAATTGATCCCAAGTCAGAACATGTGATCCAACTGGCTTAGTTAACAATAGTCCCTCCACCATTGCTTGGAGGAACCAGCCATCTGAAAAGTTGCAAAATCGACCCCATTGGTCTCCAGAATACCCATATTACGCAACACCTCATGACACCTATCCATATATTCTTGAGGGTCCTATGAAGTAGCACCACTGAAATGGACAGAAAATCGCTTAATGAACCTGTCGAGTCTCCACAAAGCATCCGATGACATGGCTGCCCCATTAGCGGGTGGCACTGCTACAACTGGTTGAATTACCCTAACCGGATTGGCCACTGGAGTCTGAACCTGAGGAGTGGTCTGAACTAGAGTGTGGGTGGCAGGAGTCTGGATCCCGCCTCCAGCCTGAGATACGGCTGCTGCAACAGGGAATGTGACCNCGATGACATGGCTGCCCCATTAGCGGGTGGCACTGCTACAACTGGTTGAATTACCCTAACCGGATTGGCCACTGGAGTCTGAACCTGAGGAGTGGTCTGAACTAGAGTGTGGGTGGCAGGAGTCTGGATCCCGCCTCCAGCCTGAGATACGGCTGATGCAACAGGGAATGTGCCCGTCTGGGCCACACTCTCCATCAAGCCCACCAAACGGAGCAAACCATCGTGAAGGACCGGGGTGGCAATAAACCCTCAGGAACCTGAGTTGGCCCCGCTGGAACAATCTGAGCCGGAACCCCCTCATCAATCTCAATCTGAGGTTCCGCAGCTGGGGCTGCTGCCTGAGCAACTGGCTGAGTCCTGCCCCTGCCTCGGCCTCTGGCGCGGCCTCGGCCTCGGCCTCTGCCCTTAGTAGGAGCTGCTACTGCTGGAGGCCGTAATGCTGGTCAGCGGAAGATGAAGCATGTGTTCTCGCCATCTGTGAGAGAATAGAAGAATCTAATTAGTACAAGAATCGCACGATAGAGTAGAAATAATAAAAAGAGTTGTTTCCTAACTCAATAGCCTCTGAAAGATAAGTACAGACATCTTCGTACCTTCATACTCTACTAAGCTTGTTCGTGAATTGTGAGACCTAAGCAACCTAGTGCTCTGATACCAATTTGTCACGACCCAAATTCCCAACCTTAGGGACCGTGATGGCGCCTAACACCACACTTGCTAGGCAAGCCAATGTTAGAATTCGATTAACTACTTCCCATTATTTATCCATTTAGACATAATAAAATAATCTACAGTAAACAGAGTCTTTTGGCTTTTAATAAATGATTCCCAATATAATAAAAAGAAACAAACAATTAATTAATTAAACCAAGCCACGAAGCTAATCATATAAATGAATCAAGAACTACCTGAGTCTGGTGTCACAATTCACGAACCACTAAAGAATACTACAAATAATGGCTGAAAGAAATAGTGTAACTGTTCTGAATGATATAAAACAGTGTATGTAAAAATAGGAGAAGACTCTCGGAATATGCAAAAGCCGGCAGATGTACCTCGTGTCTCCAAATGAATCGGGTGGTCGTCCTGAAATCCTCTACTGCTGACTAGCACCTGGATCTGTGCAAAAGAACACAGAGTGTAGTATCAGTACAACCGACCCCATGTACTGAGTAAGTGCTGAGCCTAACCTCGGCGAAGTAGTGACGAAGCTAAGTCGGGCTTCAACAATATAATCGATAACAACAATAAATAATAAAGCCAGCAGGAAGTATAAAATAATAAATAAATAAGTGCTGCAACAAAATAAATCAACTCAGCTATAACCAATTCTCAAATAACTCTTCAAAATTCCAAAATTTAACTTTGAATAAAAGTAGTTCCAAAATATGAAAATAGTAATATAAAATAGAAAGTTTCAAATCTTTGTTTTAAAAAAAACAGTAAAAGTAAACATTTAGCTTTTCAAATCTTTATTTCCTTTGAAAATCAGTAAAAATATAAATGTCCTCCCTTATCGCTCCTTGTTGCGGCGTGCAACCCACTCCCACCTGTCCTCCCTTATTGCTCCTCCCTAAAATATCACCCTTATTACTCCTGTTGCGGCGTGCACCCGATCCCACATGTCCATCCTTATCACTCCTTGTTGCGGCGTGCAACCCGCTCCCACCAGACATATAATATCAATTTATTTAAGATTTCACAAATTCAGGCCAAGCCTTTCAAAATATTTTTGTCGCAACAATTATAAATAATAAACTGCATTATTCTCATAATTTCATCAATAACCTCTCAATCATGAAACCAGCAGGAATATCAAATATAAATACCTTTAATTCATACAAACAATACCAAACCTCTCAACCATGTTTATATCACCAGGAAACCAACTCAAACAACCAATACTCTTTCCAAATAGTCACAACAATATCTAACAACAATTCAACCAGGCCAAATAGTCATCGAAACAATACTGAACATATAACAGTTAAGACAATAATCAAATAAGTGGGGAATGGGAAAGGATCATGTTTAACAGACAATTTGGGTGGTGCATAGATACTCGTCACCGCACCTATACACCACGCCCATGCATTTCACATAGCAAACAAGTGGGGAGTCCTATTCCCTCAAGCCAAAGTTAGACCAAACACTTACGCAGGCCACTCAAGTCAAAGTTAGACCAAACACTCACTGCTCAATTATTGCTTTCCCTTTTGAATTCACCTCTAAATTGCCCGAATCTAATCAAAATTAACTTAATCTCATTAACTAATGCTAAAGGAACTAACTTTATTGAAAAATATAATTTTTCCTAAGTTTTCTCAAAAAAAGTGAAAACCCGACCCCAGGCCTGCTTGGTCTAAACTCGGGGTTCGGACCAAATTACGTTTATCCATTCACCCACGAACCCAAATATGCTATTAGTTTTGAAATCCGACCTTATTTGATATAAAAATTCGATTTTTACAAAACTTCCTAATTCTACCCAAAACGTAGTTTTTTACCATGAAAATCCTTTGTTTTTGCTTTAAAAGTGATACAAAATAGTAAGGAATTGAAATAACAAGGTTTGAAATTGATTATCTATGAATTGAGGATGAAAATTGCTGAAGAAAAATCGTTTTTAGGGCTGGAACTTCGAAAATTTGGGGAAGAAAGTGTTCTGCCCGGTTTTAATTTGATATTTATAATAACTGGATAGGAGAACTGTGCGATCGCGGGTAAAGAGGTGTGATCGCACAGGGTAAGGGATAATTGAGTTGTGCGATCGCGGGTGAGGGACTGTCAATCGCACAAGGTAGGGGGCAGGGGCAGTGCGATCGCGGGAGGGTCTGTGCAATCGCACAGTACAAATTTTGGGGCCCCCTGAGCTTGCACTGTGCGATCGCGGATAAGGCCTTGCAATCACACAGGGTTCCAAACAGGCCTTCTAAATATACTCTGTGCTATCGCGGACTTTCCTATGCGATCGCACAGAGCAATTACCTGGACACCAGAAAACTTAAAACCAGCAATTACTTCAAGTGCAAAAACATCATGTGGCCTACCTGAAACTCACCCGAACCCTCGGGGCTCCAAACAAATTATGCACTCAAGTCTAAAAACATCATACGGACTTGCTCGTGCGATAAAATCACGCAAATAACATGTAAATCTATGAATTAAACCTCAAAACTCATCATTTTCAACAAAAACTCTTAAAGTTCATAATTTCTAAACTGGATGTCCGAATCACGCCAAACGAACTCCGTTTTTTCACCAAATTTCACAGTTAACCTCTAAATATCATAACAAAGTTGTACCGGGCTCCGGAACAAAAATACGGGCCCGATACTAATGATTTTTAGCATTATTTCTTTTCTTTAATTCATGAACATTTCAGCAAAATAATTTCTTTCAAAAATTGATTTCTAAGGCTTGGGACCTCGGAATTCATTTCCGGGCATATGCCTGAGTCCCATGTTTTATTGCGGACATCCCGGGATCGTCGGAACACAGATCCGGGTCCGTTTACTCAAAATATTGACCGAAGTCAACTTTTATCAAATTTTAAATTCTCAAAATCACTATTTCTCATATTTTCACATAAAAGCTTTTCGGTTTCACGTCCGGACTGCGCACGCAAATCGAGATATTTAATTTTGGTCTTTTATGGTTATTTAGCATGGAACGGAGTCTAGTTTTATAAAATGACTCATTGAGTCATCATAGAACAAAACAACGACTTGCTCATGATAAATCACGAAAATTGACCCACTGGTCTACACCATTGCCTGAAGTGGATGATGTGTATTCCTATTATGCTAAGCGTGAAAAAGGTCGTAGCCCTATTCGTGGTCGTGGCTGTGGCCATAGACAAGGAATAAATTCTCCTGGTGTTAATCACCCCCCAAAGAAAAATAACCACCAAAAGTGGAAAAGGAAAGATGAGAAGCCAAAAGCAAATGACTTAGAAACTGAATGTTATCGTTTCGGTGGAAAAGGGCATTGGGATAATATTTGTCGTACACCAAGACATTTGATTGAGCTTTATCAAGCATATATAAAGAATAAAGACCCTGAAGCCAATTTTGTCTCTGACAGTGATTTGAACATCACCAACTTGGATGTGGCAGACTTCTTTGAGCACCATGATGAAAAAATAGACCACTTGATCGGTGATGGATCCGTAGTTAAAATGATTGAATAGTTTGATTTTTATTTTTGTCTATTCGTAGTAGCTAGTGCATAAACATCATGTAATTATAGTTATTTACATGAGTAATAGTTATTAGTATCAATTAGTATTATTTGTTAGTGTTTGTTCGTTTTGATTTAATATAATTCTAATATTTATTTTAAGCAATATTTTTAGTTTGAAAATTTAAGGATTGTCATATTCTTTATTAAAGTAATAATTTTTGTCTTTCATTTTTCAAATGAAATAAACAAGGTAAAACGGATTTCTAAGTTAATTATTTCTCCTATTTGTACGCCAATAACTCTGAGAAGAAACTTTGTTCCAGAACACTTAGGAAATAGATGATTTTGAGATCAACTATGTGAGGATACTGCATCTCTGAAAGATGCCTGATACAGTCCGAACTCCTAATGCACATTGCTTGTAATACCATGTTGTACAAAACTAGATGTAGTAGAAAAAAAAAAGTAATTTGTTCTCATAATTGTAATATAGAATACATCTAAGTTGTGTTTCATTTTAGTTTGGTAAACAGTTTACTAACTGCAACTTAGAGATTGTTTTATCCATAAACAGCGATAATAAATCAATAGAGATTGTTTTAGCATATCCATTCATTCAATTTTTTTCCTTGTTAAATGCTAGAATAAATTCACGAATTTATTTAATAGACAACAATATACTAATGTTTATTCGTATATTTCTTTTGTATGTCAAACCATGGGATGAAAATATGGATAAGTCTCAAAGCAAAATTGCATCACAGTTCAATTGTAAAAATATTTTTAATTGACTCATGTACGATACATACAATATTCAAAGAGAAGAAATATTTCTCTTATTTAAGTATGTGTAAGGCAGATGTTACTATAATTTCTGGTAGTAGTAATCTAATTGATGGCTCTGGAAGAGCTACTATAACTCTGTCTAAAGGAACAATACTTATCATAGAGAATGCAATGTTCTCCTCTAAGTTCAAGATGAACTTGTTGAGTTTTAAAGATATCCGCTGAAATGGATATCATGTTGAAACAATAGATGAGAATAATCTTGAATATCTCATCATTATCAAGAATGTTTCTGGCCAAAAGAGAGTTATTGAGAAGTTCCCATCTTTATCTTGTGGTCTGTATTGGACAAGAATTAGTGCAATTGAGGCACATTCTATTGTAAACCAAAAGGTTATTGATTCCAATACTTTTGTACTTTGGCATGATCGATTGGAACACCCTGGATCAATTATGATGAGACGGATTATAGAAAACTCAAATGAGCATCCATTAAAAAATTTAAAGATTTTCTTAAATAATGAATTTTCTTGCACTTCTTGTTATCAAGACAAGTTAATTATTAGACCATCACCAACAAAGATTGGGATTGAGGCCCCTTCATTTTTGGAACGTATACAATGGGACATTTATGGACCTATTCACCCACCTAGTGGGTCGTTTAGATATTTTATGGTCTTAATAGATGCATTTTCAAGATGGTCTCATATGTGCCTATTGTCATCTCGCAACCTTGTGTTTGCAAAATTAATGGCATAAATAATTCGATTACGAGCGCAATTCCCCGATAATCCAATTAAGTCTATTAGACTTGATAATGCTGCTGAGTTTTCATCCCAAGCATTTAATGATTATTGCTTATCAATTAGGATAAAATTGGAACATCATGTAGCTCATGTCCACACTCAAAATGGTCTTGCAAAGTCTTTAATTAAACATCTGCAATTGATAGCAAGACTGTTACTCATGAAAACGAGGTTGCCCACTTCTGTTTGGGGTCATGCCATTTTGCATGCAACAATGCTAGTTTGTCTCAGACGACAAATTATCATAAATATTTCCTGTTGCAATTAGTTTTCTGTCATGAACCTGATATATCCCATTTAAGAATTTTTGAATGCGTAGTATATGTGCCTGTAGCACCGCCATATCACACCAAAATGGGTCCCCAAAGAAGGTTAGGAATATATGTTGAGTTTGAATCGCTCTTCATTATTCGGTACCTCGAAACATTAACGGGGGAATTATTCACTGCATGATTTGCAGACTGTCGATTCGATGAGACACTTTTCCCAAAATTAGGAGGAGAAAATGATGAAACCAAACGGGAAATTTTGTGGAAAAATACATCATTGTCTTATCTTGATCCACGCGCCTCTATTTGTGAAAAGAAGGTGCAAAAGATTATTCATTTGCAAAAAATAGCAAATCAAATGCCACATGCATTTACGGATTGAAAAGGATAACAAAATCACATATCCATGTAGAGAATGTTCCAATCCGTATTGATATCCATGTTGCACAATCTTCTAGTGTCATAGCTAATGAGTCAAAAGCACGCCTAAAACGTGGCAGACCATTAGGTTCTAAGATCGAAATCCTAGAAAAAGGAATATAAATTATCAAGATGACACTATGAAAGAGTCTCATGAAGAAATCCACGATTTAACCAATCCTAAGATTCATGAGGAAATCACTGAGCCTGAGACTCACGAAAATAAGGAACTATCAATAAGTCCAATCGATATTGAGACAAATTTGAATCGATTGGATATAGTGGTGGATTATGTCTTTGCATATAATGTTGCATCTAGCATTATACAAGATAGTGAGGATCTTGAACCTCAATCTGTTGGAGAATGTCGACAAAGACGTGATTGGCCAAAATGGCAAGAAGCAATCCAATCAGAGTTGAATTCACTTGCAAAACGTGAAGTTTTTGGGCCTATAGTCCAAACACCTAATGGTGTTAAGCCAGTTGGCTATAAATGGGTCTTTGTACGCAAGAGGAATGAGAAAATGAGGTACAAAGATACAAGGCACGGTTTTTTGCACAAGGATTTTCACAAAGCCTTGGTGTCGATTATGAAGAGACATATTCACCCGTTATAGACGCTATAACGTTCCGTTATCTCATTAGTTTTGTTGTCCATGAAAAGCTTGACATGAATTTAATGGATGTGGTTACCGCCTAATTTTATGGATCACTTGATAATGAGATATACATGAAAATATCTGAGGGATTTTAAATGCCTAACACACATAATTCAAAGTCCGGGGAAATGTTTTTTCAATCAAATTGCAAAGATCTTTGTATGGTCTAAAGCAATCAGAACGAACGTGGTATAATCGTCTTAGTGAGTATTTATTAAAGGAAGGTTATATAAATGATGCCATTTAAAGTCCCGAAAATGTTTTCAATCAAATTTCAAAGATCTTTGTATGGTCTAAAGCAATCAGGACGAATGTGGTATAATCGTCTTAGTGAGTATTTATTAAAGGAAGGTTATATAAATGATGCCATTTGTCCATGTATTTTTATAAAGAAAACAACATCGGAATTGGTTGTACTTGCCATATATATCGATGACATAAACCTTATTGGAACTCCTACAGAACTCCATAAGGCAATTGATTATTTAAAGAAGGAATTCGAGATGAAAGATCTCGGAAAGACAAAATTATGTCTTGGTTTGCAAATTGAACATTTGGCAAATGGAATTTTTGTTCATCAATCTGCCTACATATAAAAAGGTATTGAAATAATTTTACATGGATGGAGAACATCCATTAAGTACTCCGATGGTTGTTCGATCACTTGATGTGAATAAGGATCCATTCTGACCTCAAGAAAAGAATGAAGAGCTACTTGATCCTTAAGTACCATATCTTAGTGCAATTGGCGTATTAATGTATCTTGCTAATACTACAAGGCATGACATAACCTTTTCAGTTAATGTCTTAGCAAGATATAGCTCTGCTCCTACAAGGAGACATTGAAATGGAATCAAACACATATTACGGTATCTAAAAGGAACTCCGATATGGGCTTATTTTATGGCAATAATTGCAGTCCCGATCTTGTTGGTTATGCTGATGCTGGGTATTTATCCGACCCATACAAGACTCAATCTCAAACAGGTTATGTGTTTACCTGTGGAGGCACTGCCATATCTTGGCGATCGACTAACCAATCAGTTGTGGCTACTTCATCTAATCATGCTGAGATAATTTCTATTCATGAAGCAAGTCGAGAATGTGTGCGGTTGTGGTCTATAATACATCTTATTCGAGACAAATGTGATTTGAAATGTGACAAACTACCCACAATTTTGTATGAAGACAATGCATCATGCATAGCCCAATTGAAGGGAGAATTCATAAAAGGAGATAGGACAAATCACATTTCACCAAAGTTTTTTTTACTCATGATCTTCAAAATAATGGTGATATCAATGTGCAACAAATTCGTTCAAGTGATAATGTGACTGATTTGTTCACCAAGTCTCTACCGACGTCAACCTTCAAGCAGCTAGTGTACAAGATTGGGATGCAAAGGCTCAAGGATGTGAATTGATGCTCTCATCAGGAGGAATAAATACGCATTGCACTCTTTTTCCCTTACAAGGTTTTGTCCCACTAGATTTTCTTTGTAAGGTTTTTAACGAGGCAACCAAAGGCGTATTGTTAGATATGCGTACTCTTTTTCCTTTACTAGAATTTTTTCTCCACTTGGTTTTATTTTAGTTATGATTTTAACGATGCATATTATCTGTTGAATAGATATTTAAGGGGGAGTGTTATAAATAGAGTTTTATTTAAGATGAATGTCTATATTTTTAGAGAGATTTTAGGGATTTTACTTGGTGACTAAGTCACTCTATCCCTATAAATAGAGGGATCCTATTCCATTGTAATTCATCTCAAAGCAACAAGAAGTCTCTCCAACTCCCTATATATATTATCAAATAGAAGAGTCAAATATAAGAAATGCAGTAATTCTTTCTTTGTAATACTCTTCTTCATTGTTTTATTTCAATATTTACATTTTGCTAAGGCTGAATACATACAGAGACACTTAAAGTTGACATGAATTTTCATTTAGACACCTGAACTTAGGGATGTTCCTAATGAGCACGTACATTACACGAATTTTGCTCCAATTAAACACTCTTTTGACAATTAGCACAAATTAAGTGTGTGTAATACACTCGCTGCTGATGTGGCAAATGGCGAATAAAATCAGTGTTTTTGGTGTTCTTCACTATCTTCATGTGTGTTCTTGTTCCAACCAAAATTTTAATCCAAACTTTTACGAGAAACTCCTCCAAATTTGTTATAACTTCAGCTAAAGATTCCCCACAACAATCCGACGGCAACCCCAACATTAATTTCACAAACTTTCATCAAATTAAGTAATCCATTTTAAACCTTCAAGCTTTTTAAAGACCCCATTAATGGTGTTTCGATTTGAAATGAAGAACTCAAACTCATTTTAGTTTTAATCAACATGGGGATGCTTCAAATCTTTTTTTAGACAATCAATTCCATTCGGCTATATCATCAAAAACAAAAAGGGCATGGATTAGTAGTCTTGTTACCCGCTATGAGGAGTTCGAAGAGGACGATTAGATGGTGTAGAAGAGTAAACCGATTTCACAGCCTCCCTATTTTCCTCTTTTGTCATTTCAACAGATGAATCAGCTGCTTTTACCAATTCTTGAACTTGGTCAAAGACAGATTTGTCACTGAAGTTGCAGAATTAGTCACAGTCCAAGAAAATCCAAGATTTTGCTTAGGCTGAGAAATTGAAGAGATTGTAATTGTTCTTCATTGTAGTCCAAAATTTGGGAGGTTTAGTCAATTGGATTTTGGAGCATTGCTAATAAGAGGTGAAGTGGGAGTTGCAACTAGGAGTATTATTACTTTTTGGTATTTTATAAGGTGACTTGTCCAACTTTAATCTCAATAAAACAAGTGTGCAGTTTGCAACCAGCTACGTGAATAATGTGAGAAATATGTGCTCTGCAAATTACGGCTACTAAATTGATCACCAAACGAAAAATTTCCCATCTTTGAGCTGCTAAGTGGCAAAAATGGTGAGAATCGAAGAGGGCAGAGAAGTCAAAGATGAGCTGATCAAGAAAGCTTGTAACTTAGCTACGGGGGCACAACAATGGTGAAAGTGAAGGAGGCATTGGTGGAAATGGTGGTGGAGATAAAGAAGAAGAAGAAGAAGAAGAAGAAGAAGAAGAAGAAGAAGAAGAAGGAGGAGGAGGAGGAGGAGGAGGAGGAGGAGGAGGAAATGAAAAAGACAAAAGAGGAAAAGAAAAATTCTGTTTCTTGGGCTCTTCAGGCGCTATATTGAGTGAAACTCACTCTATGTGCCAACTAAGCAAGAAGTGTCTAATTGGAACAAAGTTCTTATAATGTATGTGCTCATTAGGAATATCCTTAAGTTCAAGTATCTAAATAAAAAATTGTACCAACTTTAAGTGTCTCCGTATCCGTATGTATTCAGCCTTTTACTAAATAATAACAATTTTAGAGAAGTTATATTGTGAGTTTCAATTTGGATGATTACTCGTGTTAAATGTGTTCCTAATGAGAGATTCTTAATGATGCAATTAGTTGTTCTCGTTACCTTGATCTGATCACCTTTGAGCAGATATCAATAGATTTTTATGGCATTAACAGGATAAATTGCATTCTTTCTATTAGTACATTATTTGATCCCTTTAACCTACTAGAAAAGAACAACGAATATTTAAATGGTAAAGTATTTTGAAATGAGAATTTGTACCTATTGATATAGTATGTCTCTATACATAGGTATATGGTGCATTTATGTGAAACGTTCCACTTATTTATTGCAAATAAATTTCCACTCCAATTATCAAATAAGAAATCTCCATTTTAAAATAATAATTTAAATAGGAAGCCTAGAATTAGCAAGAACTTTCACCAACGTCTCTAAGGTTGTGTTCTTTCATCTTTGTACTTTTTATGAATTACCTTATAATTTCTTTATTATTACATTATTTTTGCAAAATAATGAATTCTTTGTGTTTTACTTTTAACTTATACTCTTTTACCATTTTGTACGTTATCTTTTTATTTTTGAACGCAATATAATGAATTTCAACTACGAATATAAACCGTAATAAAAAAAGTTAATCAAGTGAAAATAGAAAGAAAAGGAACATACATTATAAGAATGTAAATCAAAGAGTTTGTGTTTTGCAAAAAATATTGAAGAGATTATGGATAAATCTTTAAAAAAAAAATAATTACTGCTAATTGTAAAGGGGACCAACATTAAACGTGCAAAACACAAACAACTCCCATAGTGTTTTTTTTTTTTTTTTTGTGAACCAAAATAAAAAATAAAAAACAACTCCATAGTTTTTTAAAATATTTTTATTTTATACAACTCACTTAGTTAGATGCACGTTATCTAGGAATCAAGAAGGTGGAGCCTTCCATTATCAATAAATCCAAATTTAACGATAATTTAATCCATCATAATTCTTATTTGTTGCCATATAAGCAAATACAATCATCAAAAATCATACTTTGATCGCAATAAGCAGATATTATTATTTTCATAAAAAGTTGTTCAGATTTAAAAGGGTGTCACTGTCGGCTGTCCAAAATACTTTAGTCAATCAATATTCTTCATTCCCCTCTCTCTCTCTCTCACACACACACACACACAAACAAAAAAAATGCAGAAATGGCCGAAGAAGAGAACACAGTATCCTCTCATAGCTCTTATCTTCTTCGTCTTCATAGTTTTCTCTATCCTCTATAATGAAAGTAATATCCGAGAAATTCATTCCAAACACACCCTACCAAGAATTCCTCCAGGTCAGTCTTGTGATCTTGTCATTTCTTGGGTATCAGCAAAATCCTTTCTTTTTGACATTTTCGTCGTTTTTTTCAGCCAATTTTCTAGGGCTTTTTTGTGGGGTTCTGTATATAGTGCCTTTTTGTGCATTTTCTTGAAGTTGGAATTCAGAAACAAACATATTTTTAGAACCCCTTTTTTCCTTGAATAAGTTATTTCAAATATTATGCTAAAAATGAAAAAAGAAATTTGATGTTTACACTCTCCATCCCATTTTATGTGTCATTTGTTTAACTGACAGAAGCGGAGCTAAGATTTGAAGTTTATGGATTCGGGAATCTAATCTGTTTAAGCTATTGGGTTTTAAATTAATAAGTTGTACATTTCTTAAGACAAATACATGGTTTGGACAAAAGCTATCGATTCGGCCGAACCTGTATGTTGTGTTCTAGCTCCGCCCCTCTTGACTTGAACACAAGTTAACAAAGACAGAAAGACTTTTGAAACATGTGATCTAAAATAAGCCATAGACATCTGTGTAGCTATAAATTTTCTCATTAACGATAAAATGAGAATTTTATAGTTAAACTATTTCTAGATATAGAAAGTTGTCATTCTTTTTGAGACAAACTAAAAAGTAAAGTGTGCCACATAATTGGGACTCGGAGAGTACTTCATTTTGAGTCCATCTGAGGGGATTTTTGTGGTGTTGTAGTGCCTTTGGATAAATCAAGTGCTTGCCAGTCCACTGTGAAGTATAGTGGAAAGAGAGCTGAATGGGATAGCTTCAAACCGGAGATTACTGGCCGGAGAGAAATGCCGGAGACGTGTGATTATTTTTCAGGCGAATGGGTGTTTGATAATAGTTCATATCCACTATATAAAGATTCTGATTGTCCTTATATGTCCGATCAATTGGCGTGTCACAAACATGGTCGGCACGATCTGGATTACCAGTACTGGAGATGGCAACCTCACCACTGCAGTTTGAAGAGGTAACATTTTGATTTTCATTAATTTCTTTATCTGCTTTTGTGTAATAGCTCATTTGTAACCAATACCTAAATATAGTAACATTAAATAACCAACTGAACCATTAGATGAAAGTAAATTCGAATAATTTCTATTTGCCCAAGCCTTGATAGATAGAGTTACGTGGTACCTGTGCTGGTCGGAAATAGCAGGTACCAGGTGGAACAATCGAGGTGCATGCAAGCTGGCTCGGACACCACTGTCATTTTAAAAAAATTGTTAACTTTAATCAAATTATAAAGTATTAAATTTGTTAATCTCACCCTATACATGTTTGAATTTTTGTTTTATGGTTGTAGAAATTGTTGTGTCATGCTTATTACATTATTGACTTGTTAACGTTGATACGCAGGTGGAATGTGACTGAAATGTGGGAGAAATTAAGAGGGAAAAGACTAATGTTTGTGGGAGATTCTCTAAATAGAGGACAGTGGATATCGATGGTGTGTCTACTGCAATCTGTTATTCCAACCGATAAGAAGTTCATGACACCACAAGCCCACCTTTCAGTATTTAGAGCAGAGGTCAAGTGAACTTATTTTGAGTATATGAAATGTATCATTCAAGTAACTGATCTCAAAATTTATATGATGTCAAGTTCCGCTCAAATTTAAACGTACTTCGGTATCTGCAGATGGTATAGATTATGCCTAGATAATATAACATCTGTTACTAAATTCAAGTGTTTCGGTGCTGATGACAGGAATACAACGCCAGCATAGAGTTTCTTTGGGCGCCACTCCTTGTCGAATCAAATTCTGATGATCCTGTTGATCACAGACTGCCTGAGCGAATACTGCGTCCTGATTCACTTCTTAGGCATTCATCAGAGTGGATGCATGCTGATATATTAGTCTTCAATTCATATCTTTGGTGGAGACAGGGCCCTGTTAAGTTATTGTAAGTATGAACTCTAATTAGGTCATCACTTCAGCAGATATGCCAAGAACTAAGATTTGAATGAAAATTTGAAACATAGAAGATAGAAAAGAGGACTGATTGCTTTATTTCTGCCATTTTATCTCTGTTGTATTGACACATCTCATACTTCTTGAAACTGCAAACTTTCAGCTTACAAGGAACTTTTAAAACTATATATGTTTCTAATTTAGAATAAATGGAAAATTTGACTGCTTTCTTATCCATTCCATTACCTTTTTTAGGTGGAGTACTGAAGAAAATGGAGTTTGTGAGGAAATAGCTGGGTTGGGAGGCATGGAGTTAGCTATGGAAGCCTGGGCAAAGTGGGTGGATTCCAATGTTGATCCCGCAAAGAAGGTCTTTTTTGTTACTATGTCCCCAACACATTTCACGTAAGTGAGAAGCTCTTCGTTTATTTCTAAAGCTTACACTAAATACTTAACTACAAAGGTCTAAATAACTTATCAAACATGACATGAGTGTTTGTTGGTTACCAATATGCTCTGCTGTCAAAACTCTGAGGTACAGTGCTTGGATTTGACTGGATTTCAAACATTTAGAATCAACTTTGATTTTGATATATGAAATAATTAAGAGATTGAAAGCAAGATGTTTTGTGTATGTTAATCAAAAGTTTGCACAGAGCATACAGCTCTCCATTTCATTTGCCGATGTGCATTTGTTGATACAAGTTACTAAATACTGGTCATATCGAGTTCCTTTTTCATTTGAAATATGAAGTCAAAAAATGCGCTATGAGTCCATTCTGCAGACAATATGATCCCGGAGAACCATTATAACTTTTTGTCTTGTGTATGAATACTTCACTGATTACAAGATATGAAATAGTGACGAGCAAGAGCAAGTCATAATTCTGTTACTTATTTGGGGTCAAATGGCCATAGCATATAATTGTATATTTTAGTACAGCCAGTTTGTGGATATCCAACATGAAAGATGCTTATCTTGGTTCAGATTTATCTCTTCTCTAAGTAAGGAATCAGTGTTTTTATTTCTTCTTTCAACATTCAGGAAACAAGAATGGGAACCAGGAAGTGAAGGAAACTGCTACGACGAGAAGCTTCCAATAAAGAATGGAACATACTGGGGTATAGATTCTGACTTTCCCACAATGCAGATGGTTGAAAGGATATTGGCCAAGTTGGGCTCAAAGGTTAATGTTCTCAACATTACTCAGCTATCAGAATACAGGAAAGATGGCCACCCTTCCATCTACCGCAAGTTTTGGGAGACGCTGACTCCTGAGAAATTAGCAGACCCTGCAAGTTACTCGGATTGCATTCATTGGTGCTTGCCTGGCATTCCTGATGTATGGAACGAGCTGCTATTTCAATTTTTGTAAAAAAAGAAAAGGGTAAACCTTGTAAGTAACCTTTCCACTGTCATTGGAGAAAAGAAAAGTTATCACCTTGACATCTCAAATGAGCATGCCCATATTTCTACGGTTAGTATGGAAGCAAATTCTTGAACCTCAAGGTAAAGCAATTACATAGTGAAGAGATGATGCTTCTTTCCTTTGAGTTCAGTTTGATAATTTGGTGATTCTCAATGCCAATGTTGGTGGGAGATAGTAAGTACCCGATGAAATAGTTGAAGTATGTTCAAACTAGCGGATATCAGCCTTATGGGAAAAAAAATCATCTCTGTTTTGCTCGAAATTTTGTTTAAATGAGTTTATACCATGAACCACACAGTTGGGGGAATTCAAATTAGAATATATGAACTTCGTGAAGGGTACAAAAAGCTCACTAGCAGCAAGTCAATTCAGTAAATTGAGGTTCGAGAGCTTACCCACAAGCCAAATGAATACATGAAAGAGGGAATTCTAGACCTGTAGTAAGAGCTTTCTTAGTAAGTCAAATCTCTGTTTGTTCCGAATATTTTTAGATGTTATAGCGAAGTGCTGTTATGGAGAACATATATTATAACATAATATAAAAATTGGTTCTGGAAAAGCTTGGCTTTTATAGTTAAGTGTTGTTATATAGGGATATTGTTATAAAGACGTCTGACCGTATCTTCTACGTGATTAAGCTAGTCAGGCCAAACTTTAGCATTGAAATTGGGAATATTCAGATTGGCCCCTGAAGTTTGGAGAGCAGCACAATTATCCACTGAAGTACTTTTATTACAAACAAACACCACCATAATCCATAAACGTGCAGTTAAAGTATTGAAGATGTATACGAGATTTTCATCTTAGAAATACAGTGGAATTTTTTTACACAGTCAGACGAAATGATCAAAGTATGGAGATGGGTCAAGCACATTCTTAGTTTTGCAAAATGTATTAATCATGAAAGTGCATTTGAACACTTCAAAATCCAAGAATGAAATATAAGTTTTTAGAGAATGCAGAAACTTATTGAATTCAAAGCACAACGGAAAGATATGTCCCTTCCGATCGAGTAACCAATTTATGTTTTCGAGTGCTTAAAGTCAAACATTGATTCCTTAATTCGTTTAACTTAAAATATATCTCTTCCTCACTACATGTATTGTCTATTTTATTGTTTCGTATTGTTACTTTGAGCTTAGTTTCTTAACACGTTATCAGTATGATTTGGTATTTTATCTACACTTCCTACAAGAGATAACAGAATTGTAGACTTAACTTCGTTGAGGTCTTGGCTTTTGTTAGTGTGTTATACAGAGTTCATCCTTCAATAGTTTTTATGCTTTGGGACTTTTCTTATTCCACACTTATATGGCCATCAATCAGTAAGAGTTGCCCCTATTGATCATTCTAACAGTACGAACAAGGTGCGCACATTTCTAATAAATAAGTCAGATGAGGTATGTACACCTAGTATAAATTATAATTATGGTTCATAATTAGTATGCACCTTGTGTCATGTTCACACCTTTAACTTTCATTTTAGTTACTTGGTGATACATGATGGTAATTGAAAGATCAACATACCAAGTAATGTTTTTTAGAATTGATACTTTTCCAATTGGACAATATCAGTTGATTGACTAGTTATTTTTACGACAAAAATCATGCTTGTGTTTTAAAACTTATTCATAAAAGCGTGTTAGGTTGTCGCTTACATGATGATATCCTCGCAATAATTTAAATGTACTTTTTATAATTTTATATAATTTAAATAAATTGATCATGTCTAAAAGGTTTTGTTATGTTAGGCACCTATTTAATATAAAAACTACAGCTTTCATTGTTTGGGTGGTTTCTCTGCAGAAGTATTGGATTACTTTATTTCACCAAATTTATTACACACAATGATCAAAATGCAACACATTTAATTTGGTTTCTATTCGAGCTAATGTCATCTCGCAGAATTTAGCGTGTTGTTCATTTGGTAATCAAATACATGTGTTTCACACTTGTAATATGAGGTTGTATTTATTCTTTCACCAACTACTTTTATAGGTTTCTTTTAGTATGCGAAATATTTGAGCATATCACTCGGTACTAATTTTATTTCAGGTGTATAGACTCCTAATAAATATTTTGATGTAATTACGCCGTTGATATGCTCTTCTACATAGGAGATGTTTCTTTTAATTTGGCATATTATACATTAATTGAGGATAAGACGGTGGATTCAAGTCTCATCGCACCGTGAGGGTAAGACATCGGGATCAAGTCCTGATGCTCCATGATGATAAGAGTTGGGTTCGAGTCCCAACTTATTATGATCTAACACGCCTTTATATGGATAAGACATTGGGTTTGAGTCTCAATGCACCATGTTGATGATATAATGATGACTAAAGAAAAATAATATATTTTTCATGGAAAAACATGAATCTTGTCCCACTTGATTTGCACCATTCTTGAAGTGAATGTGATAGCAATGCATAATAAGTCTAAAGAAGACACGTGGTTGACCAATGAATAATGGACATGCCATAGATCAAATAATAATAGTCATCATTATGGTAATCGCAAAAAAAAAAAAACAATAAAGGTTCTCGAAATAATCCTTCAAAGGTGAAAGAAATATGTATTAATGTGGTCTGTTAATACGAGACACGCTCACATAATTATAGTTCATTCCTTGAAACTATGGCTTGTGATAAGCACCGTAAATGGAGACTCATTCCTGAAAGTAAATGTGAAAATATATATGTGATAAAGATTATGCATAATAATGTGCTTATGCATGATTGAATAAATGCTACAACTCACCTCTATGGGAGGTTTGAGAGAAAGAAAAGATAATGAATATTATTGTGTGGTTATATGAATATGTCATTAGTCGCATACATGTGATACGCCAAAAATATTTTGATATACCTTATAAAAAATTATTAAAGACAAAATATTAAAGCAAGAAATGATTTTGCTTATGATGATTTTGACCATGATAGTTAGTATGATATGATTTTGCGTGAAGGAGACATTCACCATATGGATGGTGTGATAAAAGATCTTGTGGTACAAAATCAGTTAAGAGCTCCGGAATAACTAATTTGCTACTATCCAGATGAATGAAATTGTTCATGACCTTGACATTATAGTAAGTCTCAAAAGAAACTTTTTGAGTTTTAAATATATTAGCTAAAGTTGTTGGCATTTGAGACTATAAATGAAAGGAAGATTGAATATCTTCATATTACTATAATTGTATTGAGTTAATGTGAAAGGTTACCCGATTTTTCTTCTTTTTGTATTACGCATGTATAATCATGATGATGGAATCATATGCCACAAGTAAACTAGGGGTTTACTGAAATAAATATTAGTTGGCATGACCGGTTGGCCATCCCGGTTCAATTATGATGCGAAAATTACTTGAGAATTCACATTAGCATATATTGAAGAAATAGAGAATCTTCAAGAATTCTCTTGTGCTGCTTATTCTCATGATATACCAGTTAAGATTGGGATTGTATCCCTTGGTATCTGGAACGAATGAAAGGTGATATATATGTATGGGCCCAATCATCTGCCATGTGGATCGTTTACTATTAGAAGATTTTAATAGATTCATCTATTGTATGGTCACATGCGTTTTGTTATCAACTTGCAGATTGGCTTTGCAAGGTTGCTTGCTCAAATTATTAGACCACAATTCCAGAATTAAAATTATGATAATTTATCTTGATAAAGCTGGTTTAAACCCAAGTTGGTTTACCAGAAACTGTACGCCTCCAATCAAGCTAAACCATTGGTTATGAGATCAAAACTACCAAAATGAATTTTGGATGTATTATTTAATATAAAACAACACTTGTACGCATCTAGCCAATTTATGAAAATTTCTCCCTATCGGTTCGGGGTCAGGAACCAAATAATTTCCATCTAGAAATATGGATGTGCAATATAATTTAACTGTTCTACCACAATGCACAAAGATGTGTCCCCAAAGAAAGTTGGAGATATGTGTTGGTTATCCAAGCATTAGGGGAGAAAATGGGTAGCTGAAAAAGTAATACATGGAATAAATTATTATGAGTGCACCTAGATCCTCGTACAAGAAAATATGAACTTGAAGTTCAAGTGATAAGTCATTTGCAAATTATTGCTAGCCGCATTTGCTGACCCAAAGCTAAATATCATATTTTAGATGCTATTGCTCGAAATAGAATAGAGTCCATAATGGACATAGTCTATGAAACACATGAAGCGTAATAGACTAATCGATTCCAATGATAAAACTCCTTGAAGAAAGAGAGGAGCGAATAATAAAGATAGTCATACTAAGGAGGTAAGTGCTCTATAAGAACTCCACAACATAACACTTTATAAGACCTCATGTGAGAGGCTCAAGTACCTGAAACTATTGAGATCTCGGTAAGTTATGTCTTTATTGAGTGATGATGGAATTGATGCAAAATGATCATCGATGATATTGTTAATATAATGTAGCTCTCAATATTATAAATATTGACGAGGATCTTGAGATCAAATCTGTCATAAAATTTGAACAGATAAATGATTGACCAAATGAAAAATACGCAATGAAAATTGACTTCACCTGAAAAATGTGAAGTTGGACGGATAGTCTCAACACCTAAAAGTATAAAGCAGTGGAGGTATAAATATGTTCTTGTGCGAAAAAAGGTCAAGTCAATAGACATGAAGACGACTTGTGTCTTAAGAAGATTTGTAAATATCCTGCATTGATTATATAGAGACGTATTCTCCTATGATGGATGTAGTCATTTCAGGTTTTAATCTGACAACACGTGAAAAACTTGATATGCATATAATGGAAATCATTGAAGGATTTAAATTGTTCTGAAGCATATTAAAGTTCCCAAGAAACTTACTAGATAAAGCTAATGTACTAATGTATCTTGCTAGAACAATAACTATAACAATATTCTAGCGAGATATAGTTTTACTCCTATGTGAATATATTAAATACGATTAGTGTTATATTGCAAAAGAAATCTTTGGTGTAGATTTATTTATTCTAACAAATATTGTCAAGGTTTTATTTGTTATGCAAATGCATACATTTTCCGAAGTTCGTTCTTCAAACAATCTATTTGTATGTGAGGGTACTGCCATATTATTATTTCATAAGGCAGTCAATTATTGATACTTATCCAAGTCATGTCAATATACTAGCAACTGATAAAGCAAGTGACTCAACACACAATAGATGTGTGACTTTTCCTTGAAGAGAAGATTCCAATAATTGTGAAGGCGATGATATTTGTTTATCTCAATTAGAAGAAGGATATTGATCTCGGCTAAATCCACACCACAATTAAGTAGTGAGGCGGTCGATGCAATAATAAACCCAACAAAGGTCGGGATCGAATCCACATGGAATTAGAATATGGGATTAGGTGTATATCTAAGTTGATTGCAAGTTCTGGCTCATATTACACTTCCACAAAATTGATTGGTGTTCTATTTCTACTTTACTCTATTGTTTGCAAGTATAAAACTAAGGGACAATATTTTTGGTTTTGAATTTTCAAATGATAAAAGGGTCTAGGGCCGTGACTTCTACCTAGGTGGTTATCTAATGGGTTGTAAACTCCAGGAAAAGTTTGATTAGTTGGGGTCGTAATATAGCAATCACACCCAGGTACTCACTCTATACCTCTCGGTAGTTTGAGTGATTTTTTCCAATTTGGCTTTCTCAAGTCCAAATGGGTATTTGCACAATACAAGTGATATTAGCTCAAGTCGGGTATTACTATCTCTAGGTTCAACCCTTTAATTGAAGGCTATCAATTTCTTGAGTTCACCCCAATTCCTTGTTAGCTAAGTTTTCCTAGACTTAGTCCCTCTTTCTCAAGTAGAGACTAAGTCAAATAGACATGAAATAATATTTGCAACCATTAATTCTTGAGTTCTAGCAAGAACTGGGCTAAATATTACTAACCCAATCACAAACAAGCCCTAAATTAAACACCCATCAAATACCCACACTAGGGTTGGGTCACAACCCTAGCTAAAGATTTAGCTACTCATGAAAATTACATAAATTAACGAAGAAATAAAGATAGAATCCATAATATTTGATTATGGGATGAAAATCTAGTGTTTGAAGACAAATCTAGTACAAAATTACTAAAAGCAGTAAAAGAAAACGGAACAGGTGCTCTTCCAAAACTAAACTTATCCTAAAAATGACAAAAAACCCTATTTATACTAAGCTGAAAATATCTGACAAAAATGTGCCTGCAGAGGTTGTGCGGCCGCATAATTCTGAATGCGGCCACACACATGGCTTGAACTGGGATCTAGGCTTTGATCTGCGGACCGCACAAAATTGAGTGCGGCCACATCTTTGGCTTCTGCGGCCGCACAAAGATCGTGTGGACCACATGTCTTAACTTTGTAGTCTCTGAATCTCTTTTTATGCGGTCCAAGTAATATTGATTTCGGCCGCAAACTGGCTTCTGCGGCTGCATAAAATTCCTGCGGTCCGCACAACTTCAATTCGAGGTTCTCTGAATCCATTCCTCTGCAATCCGCATAATAGTGAATACGGCCGCACACTGACTTCTGCGGCCGCACAATCCCTTGTGTGGTCCGCATATCTTTACTTGCTCAAGAAATTCGGGTTGTCAGTATCCTGAAGGTGGTACCATGAAAAAGGCTTCTTGGCTTTAACTTTTGTATCAAATGGCCTTGGCTCCACCCTTTTATCATTGAAGTATTCAATGAGGAAGTTGGGGTAGAGATATGATCTCTGCTACTTCTGGACATCTAAGATAACGTTGGTGGACATGAAGGCCCCCACATTTATTGGATACCCAACCATAATCGAAGCTACCAAGACTTCTTGGGGAAGGGGCAGGTTGTTCTCATTCATGCACGGGTCAATTCTGTTGCATACAAATGTCTGTCACCCTTTTGCCTCAAAATTTAGGGTGGGTCGGACTATGGGGACCCCTGCTGTGATTCATGGAGGTGGTAGTCCTCGAGCTACCAGAATCTTTGCTAACCATGGCCTAGCGGCCTCTCCCAAAGCCAGTTTCTCTAAGTATTTTACTACCTCCACTTCTTCAAATCCCACATATGAGTTCAAAGCACAGGAGTCAAATCGGATTTTTATATTCCTCACCTTTGTCACCTTGGTACCCTTCTTTTGGTGAGCCACATTAGCATAAAATTCTTTGACTAGTGCTCATTTGCGTCGAGGACACTTTGGGTGAACCATTTTTGTCCCTTTCGCTCCCGGAACTGTCTGAGGACATTTGGATTGTGAATGTCCAATTCCTTCATCAAAAACTGTCGCTCCAGTGTGAGCGATCTATGGGGCCACAATTCTCTGAACCTGTTGAAGGCCGTCAGGCTGACAAATCTGTCCTCCCACATCTCTCTCCTCCTTGTCCTCTTAAGGCCACCCACTCTAGTGTCACCCCCTCTCCCGTAATCTGGTATATCATCGTCATCATCTATATTGATTGGTGCAGGAGGAGTAGGTGAAGATGAGGGCTCAGAACCCTTGCTTCCCATATCAGAATCAGCTGAAGAGCTGTCCATAGGCTCATTGCACAACTGATAGCGCCCTGTGGGTTGTGGATGATTAGATTGGGGTTCATGCTGGACCTCTATGGATTGACCCTCGGATGCTTCTCCAGATGGAGCAAATTCACTGGTGAGAGAATTCTGGAGCTGGAGGTCTATTGGCAGTCACTTTCTTGCCTATGATTTTCTGAACGGCAAGAGGCAGGTTACTCTTGCCTCGGCTTCGACCCCGAGAGGGCTTACCCCTCCCTTTTGGTGCATCACTTCTCCCATGAGATCTAAACATTTTCTGCAACATATAACACTAGAAATCAGTTAGAAGGGAAGCTCATAGTGTATACAATTGCATGTTGAAATGTTGTAGTAATGACTCAAGAGAGGTTGTGCGGACCGCAGAAAAATGAGTACGGCCGCACAAACACAAGTGCGGACCGTACAAAAGTGAGTGCAGCTGCACAACCCCAGGTTCAGACTATGGGTTCTCTGATCTTTCATCAGTGCGCACCGTATAATTTTGACTGAGGCCGCACAACCACGAGTGCAGACCGCACAAAAATGAGTGCGGCCGCACAACCTAGGTTCAGACTACTGGGCTTTCTGATCATTAAGCAGTGCGGACCACACAAAATGTTGCGGACCGCAAAATTCCACTTCGGACCACATAATTATGAGTGCGGTCCGTACAAATCAAGCATAAATTTTACCCTAGTTCTTACTTGTGCGGACATCATAAAAATGTGTGTGGCCGCACAATTTAAAAATTATAGGCACTGAATTCTAGTTCATGCGATTTTTCACAGATGGGCCAAGATATGAGCAATTAAACAAGATTAGCTATTTACCCAAGCTCTCAATTAGCATTTTAGGCACTACCCACACAATTCTGAGCACTATAACTGATTAACTACTGATATTTTCAGGCATGAGACTAACCCTAGGCAAAAAAGAACAAAATTAAGGGAAAAAAATGAAAAACAAATTAACCAAAATCTAAGGATGTAATAAACATACAAGTAATGATAGATGCAGGTGTGAATCAACACAGATGAAATGCGTGAATTTTGAAAACTAATGGGGAGTGCATTATGCTTGCTTAGGGTTTCAGAAGTCAGAGTGGGAAAAGTGTGAATTGTGCATGAAGGTTCTATTTATACCCTAGCTAAGTCGGTGCAAAACTTACCGGTGTGCGGCCACACAATTTTGGGTGTGGTCCGCACTCTTTACCTGTTCCTTTGGAGAATTGTTGCGATCACACAAAATTGAGTGGGACTGCAGAATTTGTGCAGACCGCACAAGTTTTTGTGCGGCCACAATTTGTTCAGAATATTTGACATGTCAAACTTCAAAGAGCATTCATTTTTGAATTTCTAGTTGTGCGACCGTACAAAGAATTGTGCGGCCGCAGAGTGATTGCACGGTCCGCATAATTCTGGTGCAGTCCTCACTTTTGTGATACTTAGCCAGTTTTTTCTTTCATCCTCCCTGCAATGCACACCCCTTCCTGCATATACTTCAACACTAGTTAGCATAAACAAAGCCTACCTAATCTAAAGAAGAAAATCAAGAGAACGAAAAGCACATGGTTGCCTCCCAAGAAGCGCCTGATTTAACGTTGCGGCACGATGCATGTTACCATCAATCACTTGAAATGGAGCAACTCCACAACGTGGCCATCATCAACCTTGCCAAGATAGTGCTTCACCTGGTGCCCATTGACTGTAAACACCTCACCATTCTTATTTTTCAGATCTAAAGCACCAAAGGGTGTCACATGTACAACTTCAAATGGGCCACTCCACTTGGATTTCAGCTTTCCTGGAAACATCCGCAACCGAGAGTTGAATAGAAGTACAAGATCACCTTTTTTAAAGTCTTTGTTCCGGATATACTTGTCATGGAGGTACTTCATCTTGTCCTTGTACAAGGACGAACTTGAATATGCATGTAACGGGAACTCATCAAGCTCATTCAATTGCTCCACCATAAGATTTGCAGCTACATCCCACTCAAGGTTAAGCTTCTTCAATACCCACATAGCTTTATGCTCAATTTCCACCGGAAGGTGATAAGCTTTCCCGAACATCAACCGATACAGAGACATACCAATTGGTGTTTTGTAAGCTATCCTATAAGCCCAAAGAGCATCGTCAAGTTTCTTTGACCAATCTGTCCGGTTGGCATTCACAGTCTTTGATGAAATACTCCTGATCTCCCGGTTGGAGACTTCAACCTGTCCACTTGCTTGAGGATGATAGGGGGTCGACACTTTGTGAGTGAAAGCATACTTGGAGAGTAAAGTATCAAAAGCTTTGTTGCAAAAGTGTGATCCCCCGTCACTAATGATGGCCCTTGGAGTACCAAACCTTGTGAATATGTTCTTCTTCAAGAAAGCTACCACACTCCGAGCTTCATTGTTGGGAAAATCAACTACTTCAACCCATTTGGACACGTAATCCACAACAACCAATATATAATGTTCCCACATGAGCTCATAAATGGACCCATAAAAATCAATGCCCCACACATCAAAAATATCAATCTCTAGGATGGTGGTGAGGGGCATCTCATTTTTCTTGGAGATCCCACCTGCCCTTTGACTTTCATCACAACACCTAATGATATCGCTAACGTCCTTGTAAAGAGTAGGCCAATAGAATCCACAGCTTAACACCTTTGTAGCAGTTCTCGCTCCACCATGGTGACCATCATATGGCGAAGAGTGGCAAGCTTCAAGAATCCCCAATTGTTCTTATTTTGGTACACATTTTCGTATAACACCATCAATACAAATTCTGAAGAGATATGGCTCATCCCAATAGTAGTTCAGGCTGTCCCGTTTGAGCTTCTTCCTTTGGTTTGAAGAGAACTCTTTCGCAACAATTCCACTCACAAGATAATTGGCCACATCTGCAAATCATGGCATCCCGGTCATAGAAATGGAAAGGAGTTGCTCGTCAGGAAATGAATCATTGATCTCAAGACCATCATGTGGCCTCCCCTCCCCCTCCAATCGGGACAAGTGGTCCGCCACTTGGTTCTCACTCCCTTTGAGGTCTTGGATCTCAAGATCAAATTCTTGTAAAAGAAGTACCCACTATTGATACCCAATTTTTTCCTATATTATTTTTAAAATGCATATATATTTTTCAAAATAATGCATGAGCATCAATTAGTACTTTTCCATAATTTTCTGTAATGTTAAAGGATTTTAAATTAATTTATTCCATCATTTTATTATCTAAATAATTACTAATTGCATCACAAATAATTTTATAATAATTTTTATCATTTATATTTATATTAAGCTTCAATTATTCTTGAATAATAGTATTTATATATTTAGGTTGTAATTGTAATGACTTTGCAATAATAGCCCATGTGTGCATAATTACTTTATTTTACACGAAAATAACTTTTTATATCTTTATAATATTAAGTAATTATTTTAAATCATTTTCATACATAAATGGCATTTTTTATCATTTATTAATTACTCTTATAAATTATTTTTATTAAATTAAGTGGGTATTTAAAACATAGCCTCTTTTCAATTAAATTTTCAGACCCCAGCCAAATTGTTATAACCCAATACCCATAACCCACTAACCCAATATCCATAACTCGCCCCAACATAATATAATCATGGTCGTTGATCTCAGAAGATCAACGGTCTAAGATCAACCTTCCATTTTTAATTACACTCAAACCTAAACCCTACCCTCATTTCCCCCAACCCGTCGTCCTTCCATCCCTTCTCTTCTCTCTTCTCTCTCACCCTCCCTTCTAACCCTAGTCCGCTGTCACTGATATCCCCTACGATTCATGGGGTCTTGTTTCAATTTCATGACTTATCCGGTCTTATCTCTCTACTGGTTGTATGATTTTCATGTTACTTGAGGATAATCTCAAGGGATTCGAACCAGATTTGGTTCAAGGTCTCTCATTTCTCGATTAATCCGTCTATGTTCACTCCGATATCTGTGAGTACTAGTATTTTCGTATTTTTATGGTTTCAAATCTCTGGTTCAAACCAGATTTTGATTCACCTCTGTTTATTTTCATGAACCTCGCTATTTCTGGTTGAATCCGTTTAGATCTCCTTAGATCTGAAGCGATTTTGAGTTTGTTTGATATTATTCCTTAAAGTTTTCTGTTTTGCTATTTATTGTTAACCGATTTTATTTTACCTTAAAAGTTAGGGTTTCAATTTCTGATGAGTTTCTGCAAAGAATGTTTAAACGTTTAAATGTTTTCAACTCCCGTTTTCTTCTTTACTTTTTCGACTAATTTTACCTGAGTTTCATTTCCATGTCTTTGATATGTATTAGGATTTCAAGTATTCGACTATTTATTATACTGCTTTACCCGTTTACCTTAACTCTGTCAATTAAAGCGTTAAGTGATTTATTTGCCTAAATTAGGGTTTGAATTTAGTACTTGTATTCCCTTATTAAATTCTTACTTTCTCTTACCTTATTTATGTACTCGTACTACTGGCTTATTTGGTGCTCTGACTTCTAATTGTTTATGGAATTAGTTCTTACTTTATTTAACTTCGTTCTTAGAAACTGATTGATTCTGTGTGAGATCTTCCTTAAATTAAGTGATACCTACTTGATTCTGCCTGTTAATTGATTCATGTTAACCTTAATTGACTAATTAGCTGATCTTCATACCTTATTTATGTGCAATTGATTTTCATACCTTATTTGTCTTACTCTACCGTGTGCTATTTAAACCCTCTCTTTGTTCTGATTTAAAAAAAAAAAAACACTGACACTCAGGCTCACACACACGTTTTACAACCTCCTCACTGAAACTCTTCAGCTTTCTATTCTCTAAAAAAACTCAAGTTCTCTCTTTCTGTTATTTTGATTTGCTGCACTGTCTGGCCGGCTGGAAGCCAAGGCTAAACTCTCTGGATCCAAACTGCCATTACATTCCTGTTTACTTTCTTCCTAACTGGTATGTGTTAACTCCTGTTATCATATTTTGTTCTATGTGCTTGTGTGGTTATTTTATTACAACCTTAGCATGCTTCTGTCTGATCTATGATTCCTTTTTACTTCTTTCTCAACTGGCATGCTTTAGTTCCTGTTATCTTATTCTGTTCTATGTGCTTGTTTGGTTAGTTTATTTCAAACCTCAGCATGTTTCTGTTTGATATACGCCTATATGATTCCACTTAGTGACAATGTTGAACTAAGATATTTCCAAATAATGTGAAACCTTGTTTGATTTAGTTGTATGTTCCCTGTTTTGAACACTGCTACATACTGCAAGCATGTAATGTGTGGCCAATTCTGTCTATTAAGTGTCCTTTTGTGATACTAGTATGAGTAATTAGTCTGAACAAGTACCAATCTACTTAAATTATGTGTTGAATATAGGTTCTATTTGTTTCCTAGTACAGCTCTGTGTAATCTGAATCTGTTTGCTTCTGAAAACCAAACTGTTTTCCAAACTGTCCCCCTTACTCCTATGTACTGGTTTTCAAACTTCTACTCTTAGTTATCTAGGTTCCTACCACTCCCAGTGTGAGCACTGCCTAGGGTCCTTGAGACTCCTCCGAACTCTGACATATTGGGGCTGGTCTTCCAATCTTTTATGAACTATTTCTTTAAGTTTGGTCCTGGTGTGAGCATTACCCGGGGTCCCTAAGGCCCTTAGGAACTTTGACGCACTAGGAACCTAATTCTATGAGCCACGGATGGACCACCTGTATACTTTAGACTTGCTTTGCTTGAAGGCCTGGTTTCCAGGTTTATATTGGGCCTATGAAGGTTCCCGATGGTATAATAAATTTTGTTGTGTAATTTATTCATTATTGGGCTGTAATAATGTAATAATCTCTGTAATAAACAGATATGGGGTTATTAGTAAAAGCTGGGGGGTTTTTATATATATATATTTCTTAAAAAACTCGGGTAGAAATCCCGCCTATAGGTCTATTGTGTTGGTTCCTTATGTGCATTCATGTTACTGTTCATTTAGAGATCCTGCCTATAGGATATTTTTCTGACTGTTTGTGACTCTGAATCTTCATATTTTCGGCATATTCGAGACACTGCCTATAGGTCTTTTATTAATTCTGCATTAGAATCCATGTTCATAGGATCTACACATATTTCCAATCTGAACGTGCATTAGTGATCATGTATATAGGATCATATTTGTATGAATTAATAAACTTTCCTGGTGACTTGTCTAAAATTCTGTCCACATGTGATTAATAGAATTCATGTCTATAGGGATTAAAATCAGTTTCAACTTAGATATCATGCCTATAGGAGGTGTAAAAATCAGTTTTCTTCAATTTAGATACCATGTCTATCGGAAATAAACAAATCAGTTTCAACACTTAAAAATCATGCCTATAGGAGTTAATTAATTCTGCAAATCAGAAAGCATGCCTATAGGATCTAAAGAGATCAAATCTGTTTTTCATGAGTTAAAATCAGTAACTCGCTCAGAAACCATGTTATAGGTCTGTAATTAATAATTGTATATGCCATGCCCATAGGATTCTGCTCCGTTTATCACTTAGGCAAACTTGTAGGGTTATTAAAAATTCTGGGTCTAAAAACTGTGATCCCTTGCCGCTTGAAATTTACCCAGATTCAGAATTTAATCAAATCAGTTGGCAAGCCAGTAGGTCCCAATGCTCGTTTTAATAAACTAATTTCTTACATTCAGTTTATGCCCATCTAGATATCCTGCCTATAGGATCCTAAATTAATGAAATTTGCTGACTGAACTGCGTGCATTTGTTGTTACTTGTGGAGGTTAACATGAGCCCTTATTTGCTCCTTACATGATAGTCCTATCTGGATTTTGTTTGTCGCCTAGATTTTTCTCATTTTAAGCAACATAGGTCAGTCTAGAACTACCTTAAATAGAGGTCCTAAATAGCTCCAGGACCATAGATAAGAGATGGGTAGTGCACACATAAGGCACGAGTTAGAAGTTGCTAGAACGCTTAAGTAACTACTGAAAGATAGTAATTGGGTAGTAAAGGAAATGATGACTCGTGCACTAATACTATGTGTAGCACCCCAACTTGGGGAAAGTTACCAAGTATTGCATGGAAATGATCCTATAGGCTAAAAAACTTAGGACCCCTTTTCGTGGGGTGCCTAACACCTTCCCCTCAAGGTAATTTCGATCCCTTACCCGATCTATGGTGATGCAAACTAGTTTCATGAGTTAACTGCTCTAGGTTCCCTAAAGCACCTTAATCCGTTAGGTGGCGACTCTTCAAATCCCATACTCCCATACCAAAAGGAAGCGAATCGTCCCAAAAAAGGTTGAAACCTGATTTCACGAGAAAAAGGGGGAGCGACACCAACTGCATCAATCTTGCCTTAGATTCTTTCTTGGTCATCAAATATCGAAGCGCCGCATGGTCGGTGTGAACAATCACCTTTGTACCTATTAGGTACAGGCGAACCTTCTCCATAGCAAAGACAATGGCCAGGAGTTCTTTCTCGGTCACCGTATAGTTGACTTGGGTCTCATGCATGGTCTTACTAGCATAGTAGACCGGATGGAAGATCTTGTTAATTTGTTTCCCCAATACCGCTCCAATCGCCACATCGCTCGCATAACACATGAGCTCAAAAGGTAAGCTCCAATTTGGCGCGGTGATAATAGGAGTGGTAGTCAACTTATACTTGAGTATTTCAAATGTCTTCATACAATCTTCATTGAAAAAGAACTTGGCATCTTTCTCCAAGAGTTTGCACAAAGGGTTTACCACCTTAGAGAAGTCCTTGATGAATTGGCGGTAGAACCCCGCATGACCTAGAAAGCTCCTTACTCCCTTTACAGAAGCAAGGGAGGGGAGTTTGGATACCACTTCATTTTTTGTGTTATCAACCTCAATACCGTTCTTGGAAATATTTTGATCGAGGACAATTGCCTCATCGACCATAAAGTGACAGTTCTCCTAATTCAATACCAAGTTAGTTTCCTCACAACGTGCCAATACCTTATCCAAGTTTTCCAAGCATTATTCAAAATAATTCCCCACGACAGAAAAATCATCCATGTAAACCTCAAGAAATTCCTCCACCATATCGGTGAAGATGGCCATCATACACCGTTGAAAAGTTGCAGGTGCATTACATAACCCGAATGGCATCCGCGAGAATGCGAAAGTGCCATAGGGAAAAGTGAAAATGGTATTCTCTTGGTCTTCAGGAGCAATACGAATCTGGTTATATTCGGAGTATCCATCAAAGAAGCAATAAGAAGCACATTCGGCCAACCTATCCAACATCTGATCAAGAAATGGAAGCAGAAAATGGTCATTCTGAGTAACTTTGTTGAGCTTCCTATAATCCATGAACACTCTCCTCCCGGTGACAGTTCTTGTGGGGATCAATTCATTTTTGTCATTTGTTATCACAGCCATGCCCCCTTTCTTTGGGACACATTGCACCGGCGAGGTCCACGAACTATCAGAAATGGAGTAAACAACCCCGACATCCAACCACTTAGTGATCTCTTTCTTCACTACCTCTTGCATGTCCTCATTCAATCGTCTTTGATGTTCCACAGAGGGTTTGGCATCCTCCTCCAAAATGATTTTGTGTTGCGGGGCTTATACCCCGAATATCCACCAATGTCCAACCTATTGCTTTCTTCCTCCTTTGGAACAACGCAAGGGTGGAATCTACCTGCATGTTGGTTAAGCATGAGGAAATAATAAAAGGTAAAGTGGAACAAGGGCCCAGAAACTCTTACCTGAGGTGTGAAGAAAAAGGGCTTTAACTCCAGGGTGAAAGGCTCCTCGATTGGGGTCTTTGTTGGTGGAGTCTTCCGGTTCTCGAGATCCAATGAAAGTTTTCGGGGCTCATAAGTATATAACCCCATTCCTTGCAAAGCATTGAAACATTCTACAAAGCCTTCCTTCTCATCTTCATCATGATTTAGCAACACAACGTCCAAGGTATCTTCAATATTTATCACAGCACTTGTGTCATCAACAATTACTTCGGTCACAAGATCCACGAACGAACACACTTCGTTGTTATTTGGCAGCCTCATTGATTTGCAAACATGGAACACCACTTTTTCATCGCCAACCCGGAAGGTGAGCTTACTAGCTTCCACATCAACAAAGGCCTTCCCTGTAGCAAGGAAAGGTTTCCCCAATATAATTAGCACCTCGTAGTCAACCTCACGGTCAAGTATCACAAAATCTGCGGGAAGGATGAACTTGTCGACCCAAACTAACACATCATCAATTAACCCCAATGGCCTTTTCATTTTCCGGTCCGCCATTTGTAACCTCATGGATGTGGGTTTTGGTTGCCCAATCCCCAACGTTTTGAACACAAAATAGGCATCAAGTTAATGCTTGCCCCCAAGTTGTATAAAGCTTTGGCGAAATCGGCACTCCCAATAGAGCACGGATTGTGAAGGCACCGGGGTCTTCCAACTTTGGAGACATGGAGTGCACAATAGCACTCACTTGATGTTGATCGTTTCAAAATTCATTGATCTCTTTTTTGTTACCAAATCCTTCATGAACTTGGCATATCCTGGAATTTGTTCTAAGGCTTCAACCAATGGCACATTTATGGACAAACTTTTCATCATATCAATGAATTTCTTGAATTTATTCTCACTGTTTTGCTTTGCGAGTCTTTGAGGATATGGAGGAGGAGGCCTTGGAAAGGGTGCCTTGGTCTTTTGCACTACCAGATTCGGTACGTCTATTACATGCTCCCTAGACGGGTTCACACATTTTGTGTCTCCTCCACACTTTTGTCAATCCTCACCTGTTCATTAGCTTGAACATCATTTCTTGGCACATCATCATCTTAAACCAACACATCATCATCCACATTTCTTCTTTGGTTTGAGGTACTTGCAACTCCACCTCTCCTACTTCTTGTTGTCACGACCATTGAATGCCGCGTATTGTTCCCACCCTTCGGGTTCACCACCGTATCACTAGATAGTGCCTCCTTAGGGAGAGTATTTAAAGCTTGAGTAATTTGGCCAAGTTGTGGATAGAAGTGTTGTGGGTGGCTAATTGGGCATCGGAGATGGCATTTTTCTCCATCATTTTCTTAAACATGTTTTCAATCTGTCCCATTTCACTATTGGAAGAACTCGGACCTTGCGATGGATATGGAGGTGAGTTGAGTTTGGTTGTTGATACATCGGGGGCCTTTGAAAGCCCAACCCCCGATTTCCTTGATTGCTGTTATTCTAACCCCCTTGATTATTGTTGCCACCCCAATTACCTTGATTATTTCCTCCCCAATTGCCTTGGTTACCTTGATTACCCCAATTGTTTTGATTATTGTTGTTCCCCCGATTGCCTTGGTTGTTGTTGTTGCCACCACTCAAATTTCCTTGGTAGCCTTGGTTTTTCCAATTTCCCTGGTTATTATTATTGATTTGGAACATTTATTCTTTGACCTTGATAATTGTTGACATATTGAACCTCTTCATCTTTCTCATTGTATGAATCATCTTGATTATACCCACTATTACTTTGCTCAAATTGTTCCGGATGGTTTTGTACTTGTTGACCTCGTTGCCGTCTCTTGTTCACCATCATGTTCACCCCTTCCATGGCATTCACATGTTTCGGCCCTTGAACTTGTTGAAGCTGAGCCTTGTCCAATTGGTTCATGGTGGTTGTCAACTCCGCAATAACTTGCCCATGATCATGTATCTCATTGTGTAGGTGAATAACATTTGGATCACCCTGAGGAACATTGGCTCTACTTTTCCACGCCAAAGAGGTATCCGCCATCTCATCCAAGATTTCACAAGCTTCAGAATAAGGCGTGTTCATGAAGTTACCCCCGACGAGTTGATTTACCACACACTAATTTGTTATGTTGATCCCCCTGTAGAAGGTCTATTGGATCATGTCCTCGGTCATATCATTGTCCGGACACTGTTTGACCATGGTATGGTATCTTTTCCAAATCTCGTGTAATGGCTCATTGGGCTCTTGATTGAAAGATAGAATTTCATCCCTTAGTGTAGCCATGTGCCCTGGAGAGAAGAATTTGGCAATAAACTTCTCGGCCAACTCATCCCAAGTGTGGATGGAATAACTGGGCAATCTCTCTAACCAGTCCAGAGCCTTTCCCCGTAGAGAAAAGGGAAATAACCTCAATCGCAGCTCATCCTCAGAAAGATTTGTTTGCTTGCTCCCCCAACAATTATCGACGAACCCCTTGAGATGTTTGTAGGCATTTTGGTGTGGAGCTCCGGTGAATAAACACCGCTGCTTAAGTAGTGTAGGCATCACATTGGTTATTTGGAAGTTTCCCGCCCTAATCTGGGGCAGGACTATAGCACTAGCATATCCCTCGTTCGACAACAGCCGGTGTGCTGCTCTTGGTGGAGGAGAATGAGGGTTTGGAATATTATCGTGAGGAGGTCGGCCTCGCCTGTTTACTTGAAGTTCGGGATGAACCTCATCCACTTGATCATCATCTACCTCCTCCCCCAATGGTAAATTCTTGAAGGGCTCGTTGTTAAGAGCCATTTCGTACCTAAAAGCAATTCACAAACAAGATTAGTAACTCGGAAAGAAAGAAAGATAAAACACACTAATACCTAGATATATAGTTAAATCTGTTTAACTCCCCGGCAACGGCGCCAAAAATTGATCTTGGCCAAATCCACACCACAATTAAGTAGTGAGGCGGTCGATGCAATAATAAACCCAATAAAGGTCGAGATCGAATCCACATGGAGTTAGAATATGAGATTAGGTGTATATCTAAGTTGATTCCAAGTTCTGGCTCAAATTACACTTCCACAAAATTGATTGATATTCTACTTCTACTTTACTATACTGTTTGCAAGTATAAAACTAAGGGACAATATTCTTGGTTTTGAGTTTTTCAAATGATAACAGGGTCTAGGGTCGTGACTTTTACCTAGGTGGTTATATAATGGGCTGTAAACTCCAGGACAAGTTTGATTAGTTGGGGTCGTAATATAGCAATCACACCTGGGTACTCACTCTATACCTCTCGGTAGTTTAAGTGATTTTGCCCAATTTGGCTTTCTCAAGTCCAAATGGGTATTTTTCACTACAAGTGATATTAGCTCAAGTCGGGTATCACTATCTCTAGGTCCAACCCTTTAATTGAGGCTATCAATTTCTTGTTACCCAAGTTTTCCTAGACTTAGTCCCTCTTTCTCAAGTAGAGACTAAGTCAAATAGGCATGAATCAATATTTGTAACCATTAATTCTCTAGCAAGAACTAGGCTAAATATCACTAACCCAATCACAAACAAGCCCTAAATTAAACACACATCAAATACCCACACTAGGGTTGGGTCATAACCCTAGCTAAAGATTTAGCTACTCATAAAAATTACATAAATTAAAGAAAAAATAAAGATAGAATCCATAATATTTGATTATGGGATGAAAATCTAGTGTTTGGAGACAAATCTAGTACAAAATAACTAAAAGCAGTAAAAGAAAACGGAACAGGTGCTCTTTCAAAACTAAACTTATCCTAAATATGACAAAAAGCCCTATTTATACTAAGCTGAAAATATCTGACAAAAATGCCTCTGCAGAGATTGTACAGCCGCATAATTCTGAGTGCGGCCGCACACATGGCTTGAACTGGGATCTGGACTTTGATTTGCGGACCGCACCAAAAGTGAATGCGACCGCATCTTTGGCTTCTGCAGTCGCACAAAAATCGTGCGAACCGCATGTCTTCACTTTGTAGTCTCTGAATTTCTTCTTATGCGGTCCGCGTAATATTGATTGCGGCCGCACACTGGCTTCTGCGGCCGCATAAAATTTCTACCGTCCGCACAACTTCAATTCGAGGTTCTCTGAATCCATTCCTCTGCGGTCCGCATAATAGTGAATGCGGTCGCACACTGGCTTATACGGCCGCACAATCCTTGTGCGGTCCGCACATCTTTACTTGCTCAAACTTTTAAGTCCCTGAGGCCGCACTAGAATTATGCGGTCAACACACTGTGAAGCTGAAGTTGACAGGGTTTCTTCAGTGTTCGCGGCCGCACACAGAATTGTGCGGTCCGCACTCTAAGCATTTTTATCCTGTTTTTGTCCTTGACCAATTTTGACTCCTTATTGAGTTGATTTTTCACTTTCTTGACTCGTTTCCCAATATTCCTGCAATAAAGCTCATTTCATTAGTTCTCGGGATACCTTTAAGCATTTTCGAGCTAAAACTCAAGTAAAAGAGGACAAATAAGCGGTCAAAATCTCTACTTATCTGATATATTGAAGGAGACACAATAAAACATATATTTCATCAAAGTTCTTTATAAGAAACAATCTTCACCGAACGGTGAAATAGATATTCAACAAATTTGTTCGCTTGATAATTTGGTGTTCTGTTCAGTGAAGCATGAGCAACCTCAACATTTGAGAAGTTGGTATACAAGATCGGAACACGTCATCTTGGAGAAACAAATTGAGGTTTTCATAGGGGTAGGCAAATACGCGATATACTCTTTTTCCCTTAGCTAAGATTTTTTCTCACTGAATTTTTCTAGCAAGATTTTTAATAAGGCAACAAATAATGCGTATTACAAGATATGTGTACTCTTTTTCCTTCACTAAGATTTTTTTCCCACATGATTTTTTCTTAGTAAGGTTTTAACGATACACATCATCCGTGGACATCCAAGGGGGAGTGTTATGAAATACATATTATATGGATGCCCACGAACCAAATATAACTCCCACTACTTTTATCCATTGTGTAGATAATCCCCACTACTTCTCGCCATTATAGTTATAACTCCCACACCTCTATAACCTTCCCATCATCTTCCCCAATGTTCTAAATAGTTAATACCATGTTCATGATATCCCTTTGTATTACCTCAATATCATCCTATAAATAGAGGGTTTGATCTTATTGGAGACACTTGAAAAACATTTGATGAAATAAGAAAGTTCTCTCTTCCTCTCTACATCTATTATCGATTTTATTGTTTTATATTGTTACTTTGAGCTTAATTTCTTCAATATATTTGTATTTGTTGAAAAAGGAGAAAATAGTACAAAATAACATAATATATAATCTAAATAACAAAATTTGGCGCCCTAGGTGTCGGTACAGTATAATGTTAGGAAAGATATTTTATTGAAGAACTCGCATTCCAGCCGTTAATTTAGTTGATAGCCAAACAAAACTGATAGCATTCACCTTTCTTATTCTTCCCCACGTATCTAAATCTAAACTCTAAAAAGCCAGATTGTATTCACCTTCTTCTTCTATCCAAAAAAAATAATTTCCTCTTCCAAGCAACAATGGCGTCTGCTCTTTACCACCAAAATAATCCCTTATTCACGCAGTCTCTTCACCTAAAAAATTATAATTACAGTTATCTCTGTTATTCTACTATTCTTCCGCTAAAGAGTAATAATCCTAACTACTCAGCTCGACTGCGTACTACACTAATCAAATCTTCTAGGGACAAAAATCGTATTGTCCTATCCGAAACTTCTGTCGATAATACCAATTCCAATTCTGATTCGGGTGAGAGTCGGGTCAAGAGTCCGGATCCTGACCCAGGACCCGATTCGGACCTTCCATCCTCGTCATCGTTGTTGGATTCGGTTACTTCCCTGCTGAAATTTGATGGAATTGGATGGGAGATTATGTCCATTGCGTTGCCCGCGGCTTTAGCTCTTGCCGCTGATCCCATTACTTCACTTGTTGATACTGCATTTGTTGGACATTTGGGTACTTTTATACTATCCTTTCTTTGTTATGGTTATGTTCTCCAGTCAGCTGATATTTAATTTAATTCCAATCCTGCCTCTGCCAAGGGATCATGGTAGAACAATATGACTAGCTGATAGCTGTGTGATTTAAACTAGCTGCTGAAACGGGTAATTTCATGGATGGTCACTCAACTTTTACTTCATTGCACCAATTCACTAAATTATTTTTTTAATGGGAAAGTTACTCAACTTTGTCTAAGTATCACATAAAGTCACTAGTTTTTTTTGTAACAAGTCATTCAACTTTGCCTAAGTATCATGCAAAATGTCTCGTTTGTTTCCTCCTAGTGACTGTTATGTAAGACTCATGCAAAGTTGAATGAATTTTGGGTTACAAAAAATAGTTAAATTTTGTGATACTTAGGTAAAGTCAGTGGCTTTTTTGTTACAAACAAAAGTTTAGTTACTTCGGTGCAATACAGTGAAAATTGAGTCATCATCCGTGAAATTAACCCTCAAGGAACCGTTACTTAACTTGTTTGACTTAATGTGAAATAGTTACTAGGATTAAGATGAAAGTTAAAAATGTGCTTTACTTACTATTTACAATTTGGTAAATTTAAAACTAGTTCAAATACTGTATAAGTGGGTTGCAACTAAAGTTTAGTTAGAAGATTGGGTCCCACTTTAAGAAAATAAGTATTGTTCCGACATTGCTGAAATAAAGTAGGAGAGAATAAAATTTTGAAATGATGAAGTACAACATTCTGGTCCATGTTTCATGTTTGTCTTACTTATCTATGCATGTGTTTTGTAGGATCGGTTGAATTGGCAGCAGTAGGTATTTCTGTATCTGTTTTCAACCTCATATCGAAATTATTCAATGTTCCTTTGCTCAACGTCACAACTTCTTTTGTTGCTGAAGAGCAGGCATTAATTGCTAAAGGTGACAGTGGTCTTTTGTCAAAGCGCTACTTTTAATTTATTAAACATTCTGCATTTACCCGATATGAGTTATATTTTTTTCTTAAACTAGGTCGCTCACCTGATTCACAAAGCAAAATACTACTTCCTTCAGTATCAACTTCTTTGCTACTTGCTCTTGGCCTTGGCATTGCAGAAGCTGTTGGACTTTCTCTTGGCTCCGGTTTCCTGCTGAATACCATGGGTATATCTGTTGTATGTCTTAATTTGGAAAACAAATTTATCTTCTAGCATGAGGGCTAAATTCTTCTGTTCCAATTCCCAAGTCGTAAGCTATTGAGGCATTTTTTGTTGGGGCAGTATATCTTGGAGAATGACATAGTGACAATCAGATCTCAGAGACGCCACTTGGATTTATGCTTCCCCTATTCCTGTGCATTAGTATAAAGCCCATGTGTCTTGATGTTTGCTGAAGATCTTCAAGGTAAATCCATTTGGGATTGTTGATGTGTTGCAGGATTCACCAATGCGTGTACCAGCTGAGCAATTCCTTACAATGCGGGCCTTTGGAGCTCCACCAATCGTAATAGCACTTGCTGCTCAAGGAACATTTCGTGGATTTAAGGACACAAAAACTCCTTTATATGCTGTTGGCAAGTATCAAAGATATCCAAATACTTCTCTAATCTACATAAAACAAAGGCCACTTGGAGTCTGTCCTGGCATCTTGTGTCTAATATTCAATTTCATAAATATTATTTATGGATTGTGGTAGATAACTGCTTGAAGCTGTTTATTGCTGTTTGGATATTGACTTCACGAGCTCATTGGGAAAGTTGAGATGGAAATATTTTGTGTATATGGATCACTCATTTAGTGGAGCTAAATCTGTTTATTAAACCTCAATATATAGTAAACTTTCAGACATAAGTATCGTTCCAAAGATATAGGTGGGCTAGGCACTACTTTAGATTTTGACTTCAATTGTTTTTATATATCTTGGAAGAGAAAAATTCATATAGGTAATACCTACTAGTTGCAAATAGGTTTTAGACTTGGTAGTTGGTAGAGAACTTCTATTGTTATTATTATTATTATTATATATATATATACACACACTTATTTATTTTACTTGCACTTTTATTTTATTTTAGTAAATATGATGATATGAATTGAGCTAAATGAAAGGAATGAGGATGTTTATTGCCGACCCCAACTTGTTTGGGACTGAGGCGTAGTTGTTGTTTTTTTATTTTATACATCCTGATGAAGTACGGATAAGATCTAACGTTTATTGAAGACTTGTTTAGCTTAGTAAACTAGGAAAACAACTCTTGAAAATGCTACTACCTTGTAAGATGTGCTAGAGTATGGCTTTATATTAACAAATTATTGTCTTCGCTTGACGGCATATCTCGGCTCCTGCTTCAGTATGGTCTGCTAAATACGGCTCTTTTTTTATATGTCCCAAATATTTAAGTATAATCCTTAATGCTTCTACTTCTATATCTGACAAAGAACAGTTCTGGATTCTCAGGAGCTGGTAACTTGCTAAATGCATTATTGTCTCCAATTTTGATATTTCCCTTTGGTTTTGGTATTAGTGGGGCTGCAACTGCTGCTGTGATATCTGAGTATGTTGGTGATGCGGTAAACCTTTACTTCGTACATGATATAACTTCCTGTCCACTTTCTCTATCTTATTTTTTTCTTTGATCTACATTTTTACCAGATACTTGTCTGCTTTTATCCTTATGTGGAAGTTAAACGAAAAAGTACTTCTTATTGCTCCAGACGTTGACGTGGGAAGATTTGCTCAGTATCTTAAATCTGGTACTTTCCTGGAAACTGTCAAAACGACACCTGAATCAGGATATCTTTTGTAGTTAACAAAGAAATTTTTTGATGAAAAGGCTCCCATTTTGTGTGGATAATGTTTTTGACACGATATTCAAATATGTCCAACTAAATCTCCTATAGCAGCAGCTAGTGAAACTTGAAATTGGTATATCTGCATATAAATCTATGAATAGTTGAAGATGAATACTTCAAATGAGAAAATAAAGAATGAGTAATGGGAGGATGGCGAAGGTAAGAAAATTAAGTTTAAAAAAAACTATAATGATTTGATCTATCCCATGATACTTCATAAATACAATCTCTTTCCCTTTAATGAAACTAACAACTTTTATAGATTCTTTAGATCTGTTTCAAGAAAAAATGTAGATTGAAAGGATTACTTATACCAAACATATAAAGTACCATTTGGTCTTTGGGTGACTGCAGAATATTTTCTATGTTTGAACCCGTGGAAAGATACCTAAGAGTTTCTCTTGTGGACTTTATCAAAACACATCAAAATGCTCTAGGTTAAGCTTATTCAAAATGAAAAGATCGAACCTATGACCACACTGGTGGAATTTTACTGGGTTGTTGTTGTTGAACCTATCTTAGGTTAATCTTGTTCTTATCTTTTCCAGGTTCCCTTCTAATAGGGAGGACTTTAGCACTTCTAATTACCACTACGCTATCAACAGCAATGGCAGCACGAGAGGGCCCCGTTCCTATGGCTGGTCATCAGATCTGTGTTCAAGTTTGGCTAGCTGTATCATTGCTAACTGATGCCTTGGCACTTGCTGGACAGGTGAGCATACTTTGACTAAACTATGTGTTTTCTTTGCCATCATTTCTGGCTTTATTGAATAATTTTCAGAAAATTTTTCAGCAGCTCTGTTTTTATGTCTCAGTGAAAGCCAAATACTATTCAATTTTATTAGTGATTAGGACCTCAATTGTGCTTCCCTGTAACAGATGGAACTGCATCATATAAATCTTGAATCTCTTCTTTTAATTTTTTTTTTTTTTTTGGTTGTCACTTACCTATGAAGTCACAGGTTTTTCTTTAACTGAAGTTCCCAACGAGGTCATATTTGACAATTTCCATGGAATTATTTCCTGCAATCTTTAGTTGTGAAATAGGAGTTTAGTCTTTCGTTGCTTTTTTGATTCATTCTTATTCTGTTGATCTTTAGGCTCTCCTTGCCAGTGGAGTTTCTCAAGGTAATTATGGCCAAGCGCGAGAAGTGGTTTATAAAGTTCTACAGGTAACTTGATTTCCTACTCCAGTACTCTTTATTAATTCTCAACCCTAATTACTGACTAAGCTTGTAAGAGAAAACATTAAGAACAGAATATTGACTTACTACATCTTTTACTCTTTATGTGAATTATGTCAGATTGGTGCATTGACAGGAGTCACCTTGGGTTTTACCTTGTTTGTTGGTTTTGAAGCGCTCTCCGGCTTATTCAGCTCAGATTCTGAAGTCCTGGAAATTGCCAGATATGGTACTCTGGTATGAAAGTCTTATCCAGATTTCTCAGCATTTTTCCGGTGGATTTTGAACCCCAAAACTGTAGAGCATGTTCCCCAAAGTTGACATATATTTATGTTAAGATTACAAAATTCCTGCTTTGCACCAGCTAGGTAATTTCTTTATCATGAAATTGTTTTGGTCATTTAGAAGTAATTACACAGCTGTCATTTCTAACCTTGTATAAATTGTCAGGTGTCCTTATCTAGACTTGATATTTGAATGATAAATTAACTACTCATTCTTTTCTTATTAATATGATTTGTTGGACAGTTTGTTGCTGGATCTCAGCCAATAAATGCCATTGCCTTCGTTCTTGATGGGCTCTATTATGGTGTTTCAGACTTCGAATTTGCTGCATATTCTATGGTAAGCATTATTGCACATTTCTGCACCTTTCTTCAGAAAATAGTATTCTGACCTGCGCAACCAGAAATAGAGCCAGAGTAGAATCAAAATGAGAAGCAAGAATGTAAACTTTTACACTGGAGCACCTACTAAATGTTTAGATATATACATAGTTTTTGCTTTAATTGAATAACTATTAGCGCCAGCGGCAAATTAAAAGGAAAATATTAGGCAGAGTCTATATGGTTCGATGAGGTGATCAGAATGTTGAACAAAAGAAATCTTTATATGATATTTGTATTTCTGGTTAGGCTTTTGCTTTTTCAGTAACATTGTGTAAGAAGACGCCTGGAAGGAAACATCTAGAGAAGAGTTAAAACAGGATCAAGCAATAAGTTGTCCTGGAAGCTGATTATGCATAGTGATGAATTATTGTCCCAACTCCCAATGTTGGTTGCTACATGTTCTAGGGTCTTTGTTACAAATGAATAAAGTAAAGACTGGAACATACATTTCAATTTGAGTTGGCTGGCTTTTAGCCAATCAGTGAGATGCTGCTTGAACATTCTTGAATTGGTGTATCAAATTGAATGTGATCCAAACACCAATTGGGGAAAAAAGATGATGGATTTGGAGTGTGTCCTACATTATGTCCAACAAGATAAATATCGTTAGATTATGTTCTCTCCTTCTGATTCAGCTTCCTATATTTGTCAAACAGTTTCTGATTGGACTAGTCTCCTCAATCTTCTTACTTGTGGCTGCGCCATCATTTGGTCTTCCTGGAGTCTGGGCGGGACTTTTTCTCTTCATGGCTTTGCGTGTTGTAGCTGGATTTTTGAGGTAAATCTCTGTGTCTATCTCTTTTGTCAACCTTAGAGAGAATTTTGGTAATTTTACAAATTGAACTAAGTTGCATTTTATCGTAAATGCTGTCTTAGTTTTTTCATTTAGTTAATGAAGTGGCATAGTCTTAGTCAGTTGCTTAATGCTGTAATGAATAGTAAAAAGCTCTTCGTTTTCCATTTTGACTGTATTAATCATATTGAAAGTTGTAGGTTGAATCAAAGCTCAAACTTCTGTAAATTTCTAGGAAAAAGCAACGGCTTTTTGCTTGGTTTATTTGATTTTTGTCATCGAGTGTTTGAATCATAATATTCCACTTGCAGCAAGGTGAACAGAATCTTTTTTAGTAATGCAGGTTATTAATCTCTCCAATGATCATCATTAGTCTCTTTGGTACAATTAGCTTTAAGAACTCTCATATGGCCTAGTTACTGGCCAAGTGGTTACGCCTCTAAGTTACCCTAAAATGGAAAATGGTCTAAATCGTTATGTTCATGTCATAGCCTTTTCTTTTCTATAGTGTTACCTTTCAGCGAGAAATATTTGACAAGTACTTGTGAATAGCAGGTTACAAACAAGAGATGGACCATGGAAATTTCTTCAGTCGGATATGGAAGAGGATGGTGTCTGACTTTCAATGAGCAAGTGATTGATTCTCTATAATCGTTGGCAAACTCTATTAGGCTTATGCTAAGGATTGTGTGAATTGCTAATCATACTTTACACATGCTTTTACAGATCTTGGCAAAATTCAACTCATGATTTCTGGAAGACATTCTACAGTACAGGCTGTTGATTTCATCAGTCTCTTTGGTCTGTACGGAGGGACTGGCGATTTATGTTTTCGAGAACGCTATTGTGGAGGTTTCAAGAGCAACCATCTTTTTTAAAGACCTATGATCAAGCTACATCATCTCACTGACCATTTGAAAAGTCTAGCTACATTCCAACTTGGAAAAATTTCCTTCATCAGCCAAGTGATACTTGTAAAGTTGAATAGCTTATTTGACACATAATTGTATACTAATTTAAAGGAGTATCATTCTTCATGCACTCTCTCTTTCTGGATAAGTTTGCTCTGCATTCTCATTCTTCAACATTTTGTTATTTCCTATTTTGGTGTTGACTGTTGAGACAGCATTTGTAAGCTCCAAAATCTGCTTAAACCAATTTCAGAACCCAAATCAGTATCTACACCATATAATAGGAGGAGTAGATATTTCATTTGAAGTTCTACCAGCTTTATGAATTTCCTTTTCTTGTAGTACTGAAGTAAAACATACACAAAATGCTTAATTTTGTTTTATTTTGTTTTTTACAGAGAAGTCATAGGCTCATAGCTCCCTTTACTGGATTGCGGATATTCCGGCTATGAGATCATACCAAAATACCATCTCAGGTTTTGAGCCGACATTCTTGATAAATGAAAATATGGTCGGTGAGGATTCATATCGTCGACCCTAACTTGTTTGGAATTGAGTTAACTAAAATAGAATCTACATGATCTTAAATGGCACATTTAAACCAGTAGCCATCCAACCCATCTGCTTTGTCCCTTTAAGGTCGTAATTTTCTAAAAGAAAAGGTGGTAGGGTTTCATTTTTCAGAATACAAAATATTTTTTTGCTCTTCCTCCTCTAGGCATCTTCTTTTCCAGACAATTGACTTCTGAATATTCTAACCGGCCATATTGTTAACAAGGTGAAAGGGAAAAGATCAAATGCAAACCATGTGCAGCATTTAAAAGTATACATAAGACATGACCAAACTATCTCAAGTGATATTTTTCTCATTTATTCCTCTATTTGTGCTATTTGTAAATCCCGTCAAAGATGATCATTTTTAATCTTGATTAATTTCGTACGACTAAAATATCCGTCGTAGAATTTGCATTTCTGATGTGAACTATTCGTATATTCCCTCAAAAAAATGCTAGTCTCATGTCTATTTCATAGAAGAGGTATACAAAGATAAGTTGTGTAACATTATTGTTGTATACCTCAATCCTTCATTTTCAGTTTTTCATATAGGTTGGTATAAAGATGATCGAGACAATGAGAAGACAGACAAAGGTGTGGCAAGAAAAATGTGTTTGAATATACATATATAATGGAAACCATAAATAGACTTTAATTTATGGAGAAAATGGACCACGAAAGCACTTATTGTTGATCCTCAATCTCCTATTTTCACATAGGATATTTCAAAATTAGCTTCAGCAAAATGCCCCTCCATTTTTTTTTAATCCCACTCTATTTCACCTAATAAGATTCACAATAGAAACACTTTATATACATAGCAGGAATTTAAACAGTTATCTCCCCCTCCCTTTTTATTTTTCTTTAATAAACTGGAGCAGCCACTCATGATCTAGTGCTATACTTCAGCAATGTCATCATTCACAGACCACCTGATTGTGTCTTCTTCCCGCATAATCATTTTTTCTCTAGCCAAAGGATTAAAAGAAAAAAAAAAGAAAGGGGGGGGGGGGGGGGGGGGGGGGGGGGGGGGGGGAGCCCTGTGCATAAAATATACTGTGTTCAGGCAGGATTAGGAAAAGGGCTCATCCAAAGGTGTGTGATGTAAGCAGTCTAGGAAAAGGGTCTCATCCAAAGGGATATGGTATGCAAGCAGTCTACCCTAACACAAGGGTCACCCGATTAATTTTGCGACTCGAATCCATGACTATATAGGTTAGCGAGCTGAAACATCTTAATAGCTCAAGGAAGAAAAATCAACTGATACCCCATTATTAGCGGCACGCAAACAAAGAACGTCGTTATGTTGCGGAATGCTATTTGTCAAATTGGAAAAATAAAGCCGTCCAAAGAGAATAACTCAAGAGCAATAGCTACTCCATCAACTCAATTTCATTGTGTAAGTGAGGATGCCGGTTATCATATCCCAAACATAAAACACATGGAGACAATTTTACCATTGCTCCAAGATTTTCATTCTTGCTTGGCAAAGGATATTGGACAGTAACATGGTTGTACAAGTGGTTTGGGAAATATTTGCCTAAAAGAAAAGTGATTAACTAAGAGTTGCAAGATTCCATTTTAAGAAAAATTAAATAATTGATTGAAATTTTGATCTTATCCTGTCATATAGTTATAGTTAGACTTAAGCGCAATATGAGCTTTTTACTGTTTTGAGTCAGAGTAAAGTCGAGGTTACAATTTAGTCAAGTATGAGCTTAGTCCGAGTTGACTCTTTTCTAGTGTATTTGTTTTTGCCTACCTGTAGGATGTTCTCATTTACTGATTTACAAATAATTGAAAGTAATTAAATTTAAAAACATTAATTTGAATTGACTTTATAATAGTTATTAATTAAACAAACTATAATAAAGGTGAAACTTCTTGTTTTACAAAACAAAATTCAAATAAACTAATCAATAAAGAAAAACATAATAATTGATCGCTTAATTTTAAAATTGAATTCAGATGGGATTTAATTTCATGAAATTAGTTTACATTAAAACTTGATTTGTGTGCTTATATTAAAAGATTTTTTTCGACTCGTAAGCTACTTAAAGTTTTCTACTAAATTGAATCTCATTGAAAGGGCAGTACCCGTTGCACAATACATTCCGCGTTCGTACAAGGTCCGGAGAAGACCGCACCCAACGGATGTAATGTAGACAGTCTACCGTAATAGTAGTGCATGCTTTCATAGCTCGAACCCATGATGTATAGGTCACACAAACACAAATTAACAGTCGCTCCAAGGCTCCCTCTAATCAGAGCACCACTCCATGAAAAAATTACATAATTTAAAAACATCCCTCCATGTTTAACACTTTAACTCGTTTCTAATGTACAATATTATGTTTATTTCCTTATTTTGACTTTTTGACAATATAATTTAATCTAATTTATCCTTTTCTAATATTATAATCACTTAGTACCTAAAGATATAAATATCTTCTTTCAAAAAATTATCTAGAATAAATATTAAAGAAAAGCTAAATTGTGTGAGCTGGACAGGCAAAGCATCAACTCTTCAATTCCAACGAACGAACATATAGAAATCGTGCTATCATTCTAAAACCAATTATGAATACAGTAATTTGTTATGCAAATTTTCTTTTAATTAGTTTATTTGATACGCAAATCTGGAACTTTTATTAAAATAATAGAAGCACGTACACATTTATCATCAGATAATGACCATAATTAAGGACAACAGAATCATGAGTCTTAAAAAAGCAATTAAGCAAAGACATAACATTAGAAATTGCCAGCAAAAATCATTACCGAATCGGTACTAACCACTCAGCTTTTATCAATAACCACGGACTTGAAAAATGAATGCAGAATTAAAAGATTTGGATACTCTAGTGTAACTTTCAGTTTAAACAGAATATCAATGCGATGAGCCGATAGGTAATATAGAGTTTTAGAATCTAATTTTGTGTTTCGAAGCCTCCAATAGCTTTCTTAAGTCTTTCTCGATTTCCGTGCGCAATTCGGACATCTTTCCAAAAGGCTTTTATGTTAAAAACTGGTAAAATATGAAATTTTATCTTAAAAGTTCATTTGAGTTGACTTCGGTCAACGTTTTTGAGCAAACGGATCCGGATCCGTGTTTTGACGATCCCGATGGGTCCGAATTGTAATTTGGGACCTGGGCGTATGCCCGAAATCAAATTCGGAGATCCCTAACTCGAGTTATTGATTTTTGTTGAAATTGAAGGTTCAAAAGTTTAATGATTTTAAAGAATTGACCGATGTTTGAATTTGTTGATACCGGATCCATATTATGGTTCCAGAATCCGGAATAGGTTCATTACTATATTTATGACTTGTCTGTCAAATTTGATGAGAAATGGAGTTGGTTTGACGTGATTCGGACATACAATTGTTGAAATAGAAGTTCTAAAGTTTTTTTGAAAATTTCATATGATTTTTGCGTCCGATTCATAGTTCTAGGTGTTATTTTGGAGATTTGATCGCGCGAGCAAGTTCGTATGATATTTTTTGACTTGTGTGATTAGTTTGGATCCCCAAGGGCTCGGGTGAGTTTCGGATAGCCTACGGACCATTTGAACTTAAGGAAAAATGTTGGATTTAGCTTCTGCTGGTTTCTGGTGTCTTCTTCTTCGCGATCATGACGGGTTGTTTGGGATAGGGGAAGGGTTTGTTCTTCGCGAACGCAGGGACTTAGTCACGAACGCGAAGTAGAGGAGGGCTTTGCCTTCGCGAACGCGACAGCCCTTCCGCGAACGCGAAGCATTGAGGGCTTAGGGGGATACTGGGCTGGAGTGCTATGCGAACACGGACCCTAGGCCACGAACGCGATGGTCAGAGGGAAGAACCATCGCGAACGCGGAGCATTTCGCGCGAACGCGAAGGCCATTCTGGTTGCTATGCTTCGCGATCACGTTAGGCCCTTCGCGAACGCGAAGAAGGCCTGACGCCCAGTGATTTAAATGTTTCAAAAACGGGATTTCACCCATTTTTCATAAACTCTCCATTAGAGCTCGGCAGAGAATCGATTTTGAAGGGAAAACTCATCACCAATTCATAGGTTTGTACATTTTAACTCATTTTCTTCCATTTGTGACATCATCCATTAATTTTTAGCCTATCTTTGTTCTTCCATGGTAGAAACTAGGGATTTAGGAAGAATTGGAGGTTTTTGTAAATTAGGGATTTAGACCTCAAATTAAGGTCGGATTCTGAAATAAATTGCATAATCGGGCTCGGGGATGAATGGGTAAATGGGTTTTGGTCCGAACCTCGGGATTTGACCAAGCGGGCCCGTGGTCGATTTTTGACGTTTTGGGGAAAGTTTTGAAAATTCTAAATTTGTGCATTGTAATTGATTCCTTTAGCAATATTTGATATATTTGAGTCAATTGTGGTTAGATGCGAGTGGTTTGGAGGCAGATTCTAGGGGAAAGGCCCCGGTAGAGCTTTGAATTGGTCTTTGGAGCGAGATAAGTGTCGTGGTTAACCTTGACTTGAGTGATTAGGTCTTGTTTGCCTATATGCTACATGTTTAGATGTTTGGTTCAACTTATATGTGATGTGACGAGCACTTATGCGTTGTTGTTGGGTCAAAACATGCGGTGGAACTTGTTTTCTTGCAATTTATTCCTTCCTTTGATCATGATATCCGTGCTTAGACTAGTTAATTACTAAATTGATTGTTCTTTACGCATTTATGAGCTATTTGAGATAATTGAGTATTGTTTTCCTAAGTTGAGGTTGGTATTGTGGCAACATTGTTGATGTGAGGCCTGTTCTTGCATATTCTGTCTACCTTTTGTTTATGTTCCCTTCTGTATGGTAAGGGAGAGTCTTAATGCACGAAGGGTGATGTCGTGCCGTAACTATTGATTATGATGAAAGTGAGAGTAAAAGCACGAAGGGTGATGCCATGCAGTTATGATTGTCTCACAGTGAGGTTGAGAGTAAAAGCACGAAGGGTGATGTTGTGCCGATATTATTGTTTCAGAGTGAGGTTGAGAGTAAAAGCACGAAGGGTGATGTCGTGCCGATATTATTATTTCATAGTGAGGTTGAGAGTAAAAGCATGAAGGGTGATGCCGTGCAGTTTTGTTCATTATGTTTTATTCATTTTTCTGGTTAAAGGCTTATTGACTGTTTCTTGTTTTCATTCCCTGTAGTATTTATCGTATCTTGTACCCCCTTTTCGCATGTCCCCTCCCAAAATCACATGTTTAGCTTTTACTTGTTATTGTGTTGTACGTATATTGTTATCTGCACAGGTTTATTTTTACGTGGTGTCTTGTCATATCCTCGTTACTACTCGTCGAGGTTAGGCTCGATACTTACGGAGTACATTGGGTCGGTTGTACTCATATTACACTTTGCATTTCTTGTGCAGATTTTGGTATTGGTCCCAGCTGTCCTAAGGCGTTTCAGCTTGGATTTGCTTTTGGAGACTCGAGGTAGTTGTGCCGGCGTCCGCAGACCTTGAAGTCCCCTTGCATTTCCCCTAGTTTACTATTTTTTTTTTCGTTCAAGACAGTTGTATTTATTTCAAACACTGTTTGTAGCAACTCTAGAAGCTCGTGAATTGTGACTCTAGATACGGGTCCTACTTAGATATTAAAGATGTTTAAATTATTTCGCACTCAGTATTAATTGACTTAATTGTTTTTACTTCTCGTAATTGATTGAAATTGGCTTAAGATCCTCTAACGTTGGCTTTCCTAGCAAGTGAAATGTTAGACGCCATGACGGTCTCGAAGGTGGAAATTTCGGGTCGTGACAAATTGGTATCAGAGCACTAGGTTGCCTAAGTCTTACAAGTCACGAGCTGGTTTAGTTAAGTCTGGAGGATCGGTACGGAGACGTTTGTACTTATTTTCCAGAGGCTATGGAGTTTAGCAAAAAATTTTACTTATATTCGTCTATGTCGTGCGATTTTGTTCTATCATTGTTGATTGAACTCTTCTATTTTTTTCCTTCCGCAGATGGCGAGAGCACGTGCTAACCTTCAGCTTGATAGCAGTCGGAGCCCCTAGTGGCAGCTCCTACGAGGGGCAGAGGTCGAGGCCGAGGCCGCGCCAGAGGCAGAGCTAAGCTTAGAGCTCGAGCCGAAGCACCAGCAGTAGAGACTCAGGTGGATTTTGATGAGGAGGTTCCAGCTCATACTGTACCTGTTGGACCAGCTAAGGTCCCGGAGGGGCTATCACCACCCCAGTGCTTCAAGATGCTCTAGTCCGTTTGGTGGGCCTTATGGAGAGTGTGGCCTAGGCCGGTACATTTCCTATGGAACCAGCCGTCTCTCAGGCTGGGGGAGGAGCACAGAATCCCGCTACTCACACTCCAGAGTAGATGGCTCCCCAGTATCATACTCCAGCAACCCCGCCACTTGGGATAGTTCAGCCAGTTGTTGCGCCACAGGCCGGTGATGGACCCGTCATGTCTTCAGAGGCTTTATGGAGATTGGACAAGTGTACTAAGATCTTTCCAGTTCACTTTAGTGGTGCACCTTCAAAGGACCCCATGATTATCTTGACAGCTGCCATGAGGTGCTATGGAACAAGGGTATAGTGGAGACCAATGAGGTCGATTTTGCTGTATTTTAGATGACGATTCCGCCAAGAAATGGTGGAGGGATTATGTGTTGACCAGACCTGCTGGGTTGCTTGCTCTTTCTTGGGACCAGTTCTCTAAGCTCTTCCTAGAGAAGTTCCTCCCTATAACATTGAGAGAGGATCACCATCGGCAGTTCGAGCGTCTCCAGCAGGACAATATGATTTTTACTCAATATGAGACCCGTTTTATGGATCTAGCCCGCCATGCTCTTCTTTTTCTTCTTACTGAGAGGGAGAGGGTAAGGAGGTTTATAGATGGACTCACTCAACCCATCAGGCTTCAAATGGCCAAGAAGACTAGGGGTGAGATATCTTTTCAGGTGGCTGTCAATGTCTCCCGGCGGATCGAGATGGTTCTTGTACAAGAGAGGGCAGGGGTCTGATAAGAGACCACGTCATTCCGGTGGGTTCAGTGGCGCCTCGTCTAGAGGAAGGAGTAATTTTGGTAGAGGCCATCCTCCCAGGCCATTTCATTCAGCACTCTAAGCATCTCACAGTGCTTCAGGTGGTCGCAACCCTCATATGTCTCATCCTGATAAGCTAGCTTACAGTGCACCACCAGCTCCTATTAGTGCACCTACACTCCAAAGTTTTTAGGGTGGTTACTCAGGTCGACAGGGTTCGTTTTAGCGTTAGCTGCCACAGCATCCGAGGTCCTATTATACTTGTGGTGACCCGAGGCACATTGTTAGGTTTTGCCCTCGGGCTTCGGACAATTCACAGCAGCAGAGTTCTCGTGCCATGGTTCCGGCACCAATTTCTACACTGCCTGCTAATCCAGCCAGAGGCAAGGGTCGGGCAGCTAGAGGTAGAGGTCAGACTGTTAGAGGTGGAGGTCAGGCCGTTAGAGGTGGAGGTCAGCCAGCTAAAGGCTATCCTAAGGACGTGGTTCAGAGTGGTGGGGCTCATCCCCGCTTTTATTCTTTCCCAGCAGGCCTGAGGCTGAGTCATATGATACTATTATCATAAGTATTTCAGTTTTCCATAGGGATGCTTCAGTTCTATTTGATCTGGGCTCTACTTATTCCTACGTGTCATCCTATTTTGCTTCATATATGGTTGTACCTCGTGATTCTTTGAGTGCTCATGTTTATGTGTCCACACCTGTAGGGGATTTTATTAGTGTAGATCGTGTCTATCTATTCGTGTGTGGTCACCATTCGTATGTGGTCACCATTGGGAGTCTCGATACTAGCGTAGATCTTCTACTTCTCGATATGGTTGATTTTGATGTCATCTTGGGCATGGATTGAATGTCACCTTATCATGTTATATTGGATTGCCACGCCAAGACGGTGACTTTAGCCTTACCGGGGTTTCCTCAATTAGAGTGGAGAGGGATTTATGGTCATTTTACTAGTAGGGTTATCTCTTATGTGAAGTCTCGACGTATGGTCAATAAGGGGTGTCTAGCTTATTTGACCTATGTCCGTAATTCTAGTACGGAGGTTCCTTTTATGGATCAGTACTAGTTGTTCGTGAGTTTCCAAAGGTGTTTCCTTCAGATCTGTCGGGGATTCCACCCAACAGATATATTGACTTCTGTATTGACTTGACTTGGGGCACTCAGCCCATTTCGATTCTGCCATACTGTATGGCCCTACCAGAGTTGAAAGAATTGAAGGACCAGTTGCAAGATTTGCTTGATAAGGGCTTCATGAGGCCTAGTGTTTCGCCCTGGGGTGCGTCTGTGTTGTTTGTGAAGAATAAGGATGGATCGATGAGGATGTGCATAGCTTATCGGCAGTTGAACAAAGTCACCATCAAGAACAAGTATCCATTCCCGAGGATTGATGACTTGTTTTATCAGCTTTAGTGTGCCAAGGTGTTTTCGAAGATTGATTTGAGCTCTAGCTACCTTCAGTTGAGGATTAGGGCATCATATGTCCCTAAGAAAACTTTTGAGACTCGGTACGACATTATGAGTTTCTAGTGATGTCCTTTGGGTTGAAAAATGCCCCAGCAACATTTATGGATTTGATGAACCGAGTGTTCAACCCCTATTTTGATCCCTTTGTGATTGTGTTTATTGATGATATCTTGATCTACTCCCGCAGTCAAGAGGAGCACGAGCAGCATCTTCGGATTGTATTTCAGACTCTGAGAGACAATCATTTATATGCTAAGTTTTCAAAGTGCGAGTTTTGGTTGGATTCAGTCGCTTTCTTGGGGCACGTCGTATCTACAGAGGGAATTCAGGTGGATCCTAAGAAGATTGAGGCAGTTGAAGGTTCATGAGAAAAATTACCATGTTCATGACTCAGAGTTGGCAACCATTATTCATGCACTGAAGATTTGGAGGCACTATCTTTATGGTGTGTCGTATAAGATTTTCACGGATCATCGGAGCCTTCAGTATTTATTCAAACAAAAGGATCTCAATTTGAGGCAGAGGAGGTGGTTGGAGCTACTGAAAGACTATGATATCACCATCTTGTATCATCCCGGGAAGGCCAATGTGGTGGCCGATGCCTTGAGTAGAAAGGCAGCGAGTATGGGCAGCCTTAGGTACATTCCAGTCGGTGAGAGACCGCTTGCATCAGATGTTCAGACTTTGGCCAATCAGTTCGTGAGGTTGGATATTTTAGAGCCCAGTCGTGTTCTAGCTTGTACAGTTGCTCGATCTTCCTTGTTTGAGCGCATCAGGGAGCGGTAATATGATGACCCTCACTTGCTTGTCCTTAGAGACACAGTGCGGCACGGTGGTGCCAAGAAAGTTACTATTGGAGATGATGGGGTTTTGAGGATGCAGGGTCGTATTTATGTGCCCAATGTAGATGGACTTCGTGAGTTGATTCTTGAGGAGGCCTACAGTTCATGGTATTCTATTCATCCGAGTGCCGCCAAGATGTATCAGGACTTGCGGCAGCATCATTGGTTGAGGAGGATGAAGAAGTATATAGTTGCATATGTAGCTCGGTGTCTAAATTGTCAGCAAGTACTATATGAGCATCAGAGACCTGGTGGTTTACTTCAGAAGGGGGAGTGTATCACTATGGATTTTATTGTTGGACTCTTAAAGACTAGAGGAAGTTTGACGCGGTATGGTTTATTGTAGAAAGGATGACCAAGTTAGCGCATTTCATTCTTGTGGAAGTTGCCTATTCTTCAGAGCGGTTAGCTGAGATCTACATCTGCGAGATCGTTCGTCTACACGGTGTGCCCGTGTCTATCATTTCTGATCGAGGTACGCAGTTCACCTCGCACTTTTGGAGAGCAGTGCAATGTGAGTTGGGCACGCAGGTTGAGTTGAGCACAGCGTTTCACCCTCAACAGACGGACAATCCAAGTGCACTATTCAAATATTGGAGGATATGCTCCGCACTTGGGTTATAGACTTCGGAGGTTCGTGGTATCAGTTCTTGCCACTTGCGGAGTTTGCCTACAACAACAGCTACCAATTGAGCATTCAGATGGCTCCTTGTAAGGCATTATACGGGAGGCGGTGTCGATCGCCAGTTGGATGGTTCGAACCAGGAGAGGCTTGGTTGCTAGGTACAGATTTGGTACAGGATGCCTTCGATAAGGTTAAGATTATTCAGGATCGACTTTGCACAGCTCAGTCCAGGAAAAAGAGTTATGCCGATCGTCGAGTTCGTCATGTTACATTCATGGTCGGAGAGAGAGTATTGCTTCGAGTTTCACCCATGAAGGGTGTGATGAGGTTCAGAAAGAAGGGCAAGTTGAGCCCTAGGTACATCGGACCCTTTTAGATTATGGAGAGAGTGGGTGAGGTTGATTACATGATCGCATCGCCACCTAGTTTATCAACATTTCATCCGGTGTTTCATGTGTCCATGCTCTGGAAGCATCACGATGATGCGTTCCATGTGTTAGATTTCATCTCAGTCCAATTGGACAAGGATTTGACTTACGAGGAGGAGTCAGTGGCTATTCTATCCCGACATGTTCGACAGTTGAGGCCTAAGAGTTATCCTTCAATTCGAGTGCAGTGGAGAGGTCAGCCAGTCGAGGCTGCTACTTGGGAGTCTTAGTTAGATATGCGGAGTAGATATCCACACCTTTTCACCAGCCCAGGTACTTTTTATGTCCGTTCAAGGATGAACGGTTATTTTAGAGGTGGAGATTGTGATGACCCGATAGGTCATCTAGAGTTTTAGAACCTAATTATGTGTTTCTAAGCCCTCAATAGCTTCTTTAAGCGTTCCTCGATTTGCGTGCATAGTCCGGGTATTTTTCCAGAAGGCTTTTATGGTAAAAACTGATAAAATATAAAATTTTGCCTTAAAATTTATTTGAGTTGTTTTTGGTCAATATTTTGAGCAAACGGATCTGGATCTGTGTTTTGACGGTCCCGATGGGTTCGTATCGTGATTTGGGACCTGGCCGTATGCCCGGAATCAAATTCGCAAATCCCTAGCTTGAGTTATTGATTTTTATTGAAAATTGAAGGCTTAAAGGTTTAATGATTTTAAAGAATTGACCGATGTTTGAATTTGTTGATATTGGGTCCGTATTTTCGTTTCTGTATAGGTTCATTAGTATATTTATGACTTGTCTGTCAAATTTGATGAGAAATGGAGTCGGTTTGACGTGATTTGGATGTCCGATTGTTGAAATAGAAATTCTAAAGTTTGTTGAAAATATGATTTTTGCATCCGATTCATATTTCTAGGTGATATTTTGGTGATTTGATCACGCGAGCAAGTTCGTTTATTGTTTTTTGACTTGTGTGCATGTTTGGTTTGGAGCCCCGAGGGCTCGGGTGAGTTTCAGATAGCCTATGGACCATTTGAACTTAAGGAAAAATGTTGGATTTAGCTTCTCCTGGTTTCTGGTGTCTTCTTCTTCGCGATCGCGACGGGTTGTTGGAGATAGGGGAAGGGTTTGTTCTTAGCGAACGTAGGGACTTGGTTGCGAACGTGAAGTAGAGGGGGGCTTTGCCTTCGCGAACGCGACAGCCCTTCCGCGAACGCGAAGCATTGAGGGCTTAGGGGGATACTGGGCTGGAGTGCTATGCGAACACGGACCCTAGGCCACGAACGCGATGGTCAGGGGGAATAACCATCGCGAACGCGGAGCATTTCTTGCGAACGCGAAGGCCATTCTAGCTGCTATGCTTCGCGATCACGTTAGGCCCTTCGCGAACGTGAAGAAGGCCTGACGCCCAGTGATTTAAATGTTTCAAAAACGGGATTTCACCCATTTTTCATAAACTCTCCATTAGAGCTCGGCTTAGAGGCGATTTTGAAGGGGAAACTCATCACCAATTCATAGGTTTGTACATTTTAACTCATTTTCTTCCATTTGTAACATCATCCATTAATTTCTAGCCCTAATCTTTGTTCTTCCATGGTAGAAAACTAGGGATTTAGGAAGAATTTGAGGTTTTTGTAAATTAGGGATTTAGACCTCAAATTGAGGTCGAATTCCGAAATAAATTACATAATCGGGCTCGGGGGTGAATGGGCAAATGGTTTTTGGTCTGAACCTCGGGTTTTGACCAAGCGGGCCCGTGGTCGATTTTTGACGATTTTGGAGAAAGTTTGGAAATTCTAAATTTATGCATTGTCATTGATTCCTTTAGAAATATTTGATATATTTGAGTCAATTGTGGTTAGATACGAGTGGTTTGGAGGCGGATTCTAGGGGAAAGACCCCGGTAGAGCTTTGAATTGGTCTTTGGAGCGAGATAAGTGTCGTGGTTAATCTTGACTTGAGTGATTAGGACTTGTTGTCCTATTTGCTACATGTTTAGATGTTTGGTACAACTTATATGTGACATGACAAGTACTTATGTGTTGTTGTTGGGTCAAAACATGCGGTGGAACTTGTTTTCTTGCAATTTATTCCTTCCTTTGATCACGATATTCATGCTTAGACTAGTTAATTACTAAATTGATCGTTCTTTTCGCATTTATGAGCTATTTGAGATAATTGAGTATTGTTTTCCGAAGTTGAGGTTGGTATTGTGGAAACATTGTTGATGTGAGGCATGTTCTTGCATATTCTGTCTCCCTTTTATTTATGTTCACTGTTATATGGTAAGGGAGAGTCTTAATGCACGAAGAGTGATGTCGTGCAGTAACTATTGATTATGATAAAAGTGAGAGTAAAAGCACGAAGGGTGATATCGTGCAGTTATGATTGTTTCACAGTGAGGTTGAGAGTAAAAGCACGAAGGATGATGTCGTGCCGATATTATTGTTTCAGAGTGAGGTTGAGAGTAAAAGCACGAAGGGTGATGCCGTGCAGTTTTGTTCATTATGTTTTATTCATTTTGATGGTTAAAGGCTTATTGATTGTTTCTTGTTTTCGTTCCCTATAGTATTTATCGTATCTTGTACCCTTTTTTCTCAGGTCCCCTCCCAAAATCACATGTTTAGCTTTTACTTGTTATTGTGTTGTACGTATATTGTTATCTGCACAGGTTTATTTCTACGTGGTGTCTTGTCATAGCCTGGTCACCACCTCGTCGAGGTTAGGCTCGACACTTACGGAGTACAGTGGGTCGGTTGTACTCATACTACACTCTGCACTTCTTGTGCATATTTTGGTATTGGTCCCAATTGTCAGTGAGGCGTTTCAATTTGGATTTGCTTTTGGATACTCGAGGTAGTTCTGCTGGCATCTGCAGACCTTGAAGTACCCTTCCATTTCCCCTAGTTTACTATTTTTTTTTGTTCAAGATAGTTATATTTATTTCAAACCCTGTTTGTAGAAACTCTAGAAACTCGTAAATTATGACTCCAGATCCGGGTTGTACTTAGATATTAAAGATGTTTATGTTATTTCTCACTTGGTATTAATTTTCAGTTCGGCTTAATTGTTTTTACTTCTCGTAATTGATTAAAATTGGCTTAAGATCCTCTAATGTTGGCTTGCCTAGCAAGTGAAATGCTAGGCGCCTTCACGGTCCCGAAAATGGAAATTCCAGATCGTGACATTCAACAACAGTAACAAAAACAGTATAATCCCACAAGCAACGTCTAGGGAGAGTAGTGTGTATGCAGCCTTATCCTATCTTATAAAGATTGAGCCGCTATTTTCGATAGACAATCTGCTAAGCAACGCAAATATCCCTAAAATCAATTTTAATGAGTAAAATGTTGAAAAATGATAAAATAGTCATATTGCAAATTCTTTGCACTGATGATAAGTAATTTAAAAGAATTTGTTACAGAAAAAAAAAATTAAAGCAACGAAGGTTAGTATAATATTACAAATCACAAAGAAGTTAGTGTTATGAAGTAAAATTTTTACTATAAGGTTTCCAAGATAATCTTTTTTTGTGTGTGGTTGGTATAACTTGTACGTTTTGGCAAATTTGTAGAGATAGGGATGGCAAGCGGTGCGGGGCATGGCGGGTTTTTTCTTAACCCGCAAAATATCAACTTGCCTCGCCTCGCCTCGCCCCGCATAGGAGTTATACCCACGTTCACCCGCCACGCATTTACACCCGCGCCCATCCGCCCCGCAGAACTATTTTTTTTCTTTTTCATTTTGTTAGTTTTAAGTGTTCTTTTTTAATTGAAGCGCTTTGCACAAAGATGCCACGTTGTACGGTTGTAGCTTTAGACTACACACTGACAGGAAGATCAAATCAATGATCTTAACATATCAAAATCTCAATGTTTCGATTTATCATAGAAAATTTAGTGAAATATAATGTAAAATGACAAGTACAATAGATATATTAACTCGTTTAAATATAATTTACAATTGCTCGAAATGCTTATCATTTAAATAGTCATGTATTAGATATATTACTTTGATCAATAAAATAGATTAATAATTATGTGTTAGATATTACAGAATCAGAACTTGTCATAAAAGAATAACTAACTGAGGATAACCATTGGGTTCAAAGTTCAAACAATATGAAACTTTATTTTGATTCAATATATTTCGTGGAATTAATTTCATCTTTAAAAAGTCAAAAAAGTGAGTTTCCTTTTTGATGAAGTTTTTAACCCGCACCCGCACCGCACCCATAAAGATTTAAATTATTTTTATTTTGACCGCTCTGCACCCATACATGTTTAAACCTGCACCACCTCGCATGTGTCTAAACCCGCATCGCCCCACGCCTGCACTGCCCCATTACCATCCCTATATAGAGAGGAGCCGGATGTGTAGTTTGGAATTCAAAAGTCAATACATGTACCGAGAATCACTAGGTTTCAAATTCAAATTTTGGTAGAAAATAAGGACAAAAATATGGAGTAGGTGATTTCCTTCCATCCGAAACTTTGGAGGATATAGTTATTCGGTGCCTATGCTCAGTGGCGATGACGAAACTAGAAATTTTACAACAAGGTTTTCAAATATAAAAAAGTTTATAGATAAAAATATCGAGAGCCAACATATAATATATAGACATTAAAATTTTCTTACCCCGAGACATAGTGTATTTTCTGATGAAGAGTTGTCATCAAATTAAAACAATGTGGCTCCGCCACTACCTATATTAGTCGTAAATAAAAAAAAATCTCTAAATACGCACAAGCTAATTTGAACATCATAATTATCAAAAGTTAAAAAAAAAAAAAAAAGAGAGGGGGNGAAAGTACAAGAGTATATTTGACCCTTTTTCGAAAGAAAAAAAAAAGAAGCAAATTGCAGCATAATTCTAATTTCGGGTCCTAATAAATTAAGAAGCTTTACAACCTATTTGAAAAGTTAATTCGAACGTCATAATTATCAAAAGTTAAAAAAAAAAAAAGAGGGGGACAAGCCGCAATATTTAGTACCATACAAGGACCCACGAAGGGTTAAAAGGAAAAAAAAAAAACAAATCGGGTCCTATAAATTAAGAAGCTTTACAACCAATTTGAAAAAGAAACACACTCTTCTATTATACAGCAAAATAAAGACAGGAAAAGTCATGCCTTGCTTTAATGTTTCAACTAACGTGAATCTTGATGGAGTAGACACTGCTCCGTTCTTCTCTGAAGCCACCAAAGCTGTTGCTTCTATCATTGGTAAACCCGAGAACGTACGTATTTTCTACCGAGCAAGTTAGGATTGATTATATGAATTTATAATTGCTATACATGATGATATATATCTGCCTCCCTCTATACAATAACAATTAAGCCTTAATTCCGAGCAAGTTAGGATCGATAATATAAATTTTTCTTTAATATTTTCTTATCCATATATATATATATATATATATATAGATAGATATATATGATGGTGATGAGTTTTCTCATTCTACTTTCTTCTTTCTTAATTAAAGAGGGGTATAAGATTCGTTGTAAAGGTGAGGTTTGCAAACAGTTCATGTTATTTGGTAGGGCTTTAACAACTCTTCTACTCCCTCCGTTTTAATTTTATGTTGGCGGTGTTTGCTTCAGGCCAGACTTCAGGAAGGAAAAAAAAAGTAGACACCTATATATATAGGTATTTGTATATATTGGCAGAATCAAAATTTTTTGTTAGGGATATCAAAATATAAAAATATTAAACACACAAAAAAAATAAGGGGAGTAAACATATAATATTTATGCATAAAAATAAATTTTTTCCTAGTTGAACAGTATAATTTTCGTGGCTCTACCACCACTGGACACATATGAAAACTACTCTTAAAACTTGTGATTTCAAAAAGTGTCGTGACGTATTTAGATTATATTCACAGGCGATTTTAAAATTGTCGTAATAAGAAAACTAGCAGGGCCCTTATTGTTTGTCTGTCGTCAATTGATTTGTGTATTATCAAGTTGTAGAAATGATGGTTCACACTTTTCTTATCCAAAACAAATGTCCTAAAGCTGGAAAAGTGATGTGTGCAACTTTTGCATCCAATTCTTGATCTAGTTGAATGGCCACAGAGGGTTTGAGGTTATAATTTGAGATCCCTAGCTACTATGAACACTAAACACATTTTTTCAGGTTATAAAAACGTGTCCATTGTTATTGGAAAGTGACCACAAAAAAACTCTTTTTGAGTTTTGACCATTGTATTATTTTCTCCACTGAGTTTGTTGTTCTTGCATGGGTGGGTGAAGGATACTATGATATGAGTCTTATTATTATTAATTGTTACTATTATTATGAAGCAACATCAAATTGACATTTTTAACCCACGCTAAAAATTATTTATATGCGATAGTCGAAAAGTGTATAAAATTAGTGTAGTTTTGACTTTTACATGTATGTGTTTTCACAGTTCGTGATGGTTGTACTGAAAGGATCAGTGAACATATCATTTGGAGGGAACAAGGAAGCAGCTGCATTTGCTGAGATTGTATCAATGGGTGGCATTAACTCAGATGTCAAGAGAAACCTTATTGCTACTCTTGGCACCATTTTGCATAATAATTTCTCCATTCCCAGAACTCGATTCTTTCTCAAGGTCTATGATACAACAATGGCTACCAAATTCTCCAAACTCTAAATTTTCTCAAATCAATATTACTGTAATGTTCATTCTCCTTTTTGTTTGCTAAGCAATGAAAGCATTATATAGTGATTTTCTTTTAAGGACAATCCACCCTTCCCATTTTGTTTTAAAATTTTGGATTTAGTTCTCCCAACAATTGTGAAGTATCCTGGTGCGGATTAGGGGTGGCAACCACGGATCGGGTCGAAAATGGATAATGCAAAAGATAAATTATTCGATCCGATCCGATCCATATTTAATATGGATAAAAAATAGATTAAACGTCAGATATATATTATCCATGGCTTCTTCAATATGATCAGTTTTGCGAGAATTCCTAGTCTTCCAAACTTGAGGAACCCCCAATTTGAGTGTTTACAAATGTAAAAGTTAAACCCATTAATTATCAATTAGCTATCTATTTTCTAAGTAGATAATATGGTTTTTATCCATATTTGACCCATTTTTAAAAAAAAATCATTATTCAACCTATGTTTTAATGGATAATATGGATGAATAACTTTTTTTTTAATCCAATTTTCCACCACTAGTGGTGATTTTAGCAACAAAAAAATAGAAGAATTAACCTAAATAATTGCTCATATATCCAACCGCTAATTAAACTAAAAATAACCGGGAATAATTCATGTATAATATGAGTATAACCATATATAATTTATATATATAGATGCTACGAAAATTAAATAGTGAATCTGATTGACAATTTGTGTAAACATCCCAGATGGGTTTTCCCTTGGCAAGAGCATAATGTTGTGAAAGGAACTAGAGATTTTCCTTTGTGCAATAGATGGCTAACAACGCTATTATTTAACTGTAGTATCAGTGTTGTACAGGATTCACCATTTCTGGCGTCGATCCAACAGACACAACTGTGCTACTTCCCAACGTTCAGGAAGTGCTTTTAGGCTTCCACAAACATATATTCAGGGGCATATCACCAAAAAATTACACTATATAACTAAGTTGCATTTTATCGTAAATGCTGCCTTAGTTTTTTTTTAAGTTAGTTAATGAAGTGGCATATGGCCTAGTTATTGGACATATGTAATGGCTTTTGATTGGTTTAATTTGATTTTTGTCCTCGAGTGTTTTTGAGTCATAATATTCCACTTGCAGCTACAATTAGCTTTAAGAACTCTCATATGGCCTAGTTACTGGGTTATGCGTCGAAGTCACCATGAAATGGAAAATGGTCTAAATCGTTATTTTGACAAGTACTTGTGAATAACAAGTTACAAACAAGAGATGGACCATGAAAATTTCTTATGGAAGAGGATGGTGTCTGACTTTCAAGGAACAAGTGATTGATTATCTATTGTTAAATAATGAATATAGACATAAATTGTTAGATAATGAATATAGACATAATCTTATGTAGTATGCATAGCTAGCATATACTTGTTACTTCTTGAATACAAGTGAAGAGAGATTGCTCTATTGTCTCTGTACTTTACAGTTTACATGGTATCAGAGCCTATTGGCTCGATCATTTGACCAGTCATCTCCGGCGACTGGGTGTGAAGAAAGTGGATGTCACGCGCCACCGGTAGCTCCAGTCTGTTCATCATGCGCCGGTGCGTGAAGGTGCATGCATTGTCAACTTTTTGTTTCTGTTTTGTTCTCCATCCTCGTCTTCTCCTTTCTGGCGGTTTCTGTTACTTGTCTGGTTAACCGAACTTGCTGGAAGAAGATCTTCGATTCACAACCTGTTTGGTTCGCTTTTTGGGTTGTTTCAGGTTTTACAGTTCTATTTTACTTTTTAAGTATCTCAGATCTAATTTCTTTTGCTTTTGTGGCTGTTGGACTCTTGTTTGGGAGTTGGGCTGTTTTATTATTTGTGGGGATAGCTATTGCTTTCTTGGTTTAACCGATTGCTGTTGGTATTATTATTTGGGGGTCATCCTTTGCTTAGTTGTTGGTTGTCTGGAATTGATCATCATCTTGGGATAGTTGGTTTAAACTCTGATTTGGTTTCTCTGATGCTTGAAACACTGAATATATTTGTCTCCAACTCGATTAGTATCAGATTTGCAAGAAGTCGCATTCCGTCGGACTTCTTCAAACTCATATTACTTACTGATTTTGTTTGGATCTTTACTAATCACATTTGGGACCTCAGACTTGGTTTGAGATATTTTTATTGGTGCGACTTCAGGGGAATATTTAATGGTTGAGGAATTTTGCTAGTTCCTCTGTCAAGAATTACGCTCAATTGGTATTTCTTCACATAGAACTTTTGTTGGGTTCTCTATCATCTGTTTTGATACTTTGAGAATTTTATTAGTTTAAAAAAAACGGCTACCAATAGTAAACAAGGAGGAAATAATGCTACAGCTCATGGTCCAACAATTTTGGATTCAGACGAGTTCATGAAATTCCTTCAATATCACAAATCAATTAAGGAATCTTCTTCAGTTTCTTTTGTTGGGTCAGATAAAACATGTCTTTTCACCTCTTCAAATAAATGGGTGATTGATTCAGGTGCCACAAATCACATGACGGGTAATCCAAATATTTTTTCTAGCTTTCGATCACACAAAGCACCCTATCTGGTTACTGTAGCTTATGGGTCAACTTGTAGTAGTGTTGGATCTGGGACTGTTGAACCAACTTCCTCTATTACCCTATCATCTATATTATGTCTACCAAACTTGGCCTTCAATTTGATTTCTGTTAGTAAAATCACCAAAGATCTTAATTGTTGTGTTGCGTTCTTTCCCGATCATTATTTGTTTTTAAATCTTACAATAAAGCAGGTTATTGGTAAAGGATATTTATCTGGTGATCTCTATATTCTTGATGAATGGGAGCCACGGCCTATTGCATGCTCCAGTGTTGTGTCTCCTTTTGAAGCACATTGTCGGTTGGGACATCCCTCTCTACCTTTATTAAAGAAGTTGTGTCCTCATTTTCAGAATATTTCGTCATTGGATTGTGAGTCATGTCGATTTGCAAAACACCATCACATCTCGTTAAGTCCAAGGGTTAGTTAGCAAGCTCAGTCAACTTTTGATTTAGTCTATTCTGATGTTTGGGACCATGTTCGGTTGTTTCTAAAACTGGGCATAATTATTTTGTCACTTTTGTAGATGATTTTTCTCGAATCTCTTGGATTTACTTTATGAAGAGCCGCTCTGAAGTGTTTACTCACTTTTCTGCCTTTTATGTTGAAGTCAAAACTCAATTCAATGCTACGGTACGTACTCTAAGGAGTGATAACGCTAAAGAATACATGTCTGAGTTATTTCAGTCCTATATGAGACACCATGGTATGTTACATCAGTCTTCATGTGTTGATACACCCTCTCAAAATAGAGTTGCTGAGATGAAGAATAAGCATCTATTTGAGACAGCTCGAGCACTTTTGTTCCAAATGAAGGTTCCTAAACAGTTCTGGGCTGATGCGATTTCTACGGCTTGTTTTCAGATTAATTGGATGTCATCTACTGTGCTCAGTTGTAATGTGCCTTATAGTGTTCTTTTTCCGAACAAGTCATTATTTTCGGTGAAACCTAAGGTGTTTGGAAGCGCATGTTATGTTCGAGATGTTCGACCATCTCTTACTAAGTTGGATCCCAAGGCATTGAAGTGTGTTTGCTTGGGCTATTCTCTCCTTCAGAAGGGGTATCATTGAATTCTACTGAACTTGGAAAATATTTAGTGTCAACTGATGTGGTATTTTCAGGGACTACACCATTCTTCTATGCACCTCCCGTTTCTACAAGCCAGGGGGAGGAAGATGAGTGGCTAGTATATCAGGTTACCCGTACTTTGAGAGAACAATCAGAAGATACTCTTCCATCTCCCAGTTATGTTGTCGAGCATGAATCGACCATTGTGCCTTCAGTACCTGCTCCAACTGTGTTAACAAAACCTCGAATTGTTCAAGTTTATTCGCGGAGGCGAGAGACAAATGATACATGTCCCGCACCAGTTCCTTCATCATCTGATCCTCTTTTGCCTGATCCTCCAGATAACCTAGACCTTCCTATTGCTCTTCATAAAGGTACATGTACTTGCAAATCGACATATTCTGTTGCTAACTTTGTTTCCTATGACCACTTATCCTCTACGTCTAGATCTATGCTTGCTTCTCTAGACGCCATCTCCATACCCAAAACAGTGAAAGAGGCTTTGAATCATCCTGGATGGTCTGATGCAATGCTTGAGGAAATACATACTTTAGAGGATAACCACACATGGAATCTGGTAGATTTACCAAAGGGAAAGAAACCAATGGGATGCAAGTGGGTCTTTACAGTTAAAGTTAATCCAGATGGTTCTATGGCAAGACTTAAGGCCAAGACTTGTGGCTAAAGGGTATGCTCAAACTTATGGGGTGGATAATTCTGACACCTTCTCCCCGGCTTCCAAACTCACTTTTGTCCGCTTATTTATTTCTCTAGTTATGTCCGAAAATTGGCCTTTACATTAGTTGGATATCAAGAATGCGTTCTTTCATGGTGATCTTCAGGAGGACGTGTATATGGAGTAACCACCCGATTTTGTTGCTCAGGGGCAGTACGGGAAAGTTTGTCATTTGAATAAGTCCTTGTATGGCTTGAAGCAGAGTCCACGAGCTTGGTTTGGAAATTTCAGTGAGGTAGTTCAGGAGTTTAGGCTGAAAATAAGTAAGTGCGATCACTCGGTCTTCTATCGGAAATCAGTAGATGGAACTATTCTACTTGTTGTATATGTTGATGATATTGTTATCACAGAAAGTGACTATGCCAGGATTTCTTCCCTCAAGTCTTTTTTGCATACTAGGTTTCATATAAAGGACTTGGGCCAGTTGAAATACTTTTTGTGAGTAGAAGTAAATAGAAGCAAGAAGGCTTTGTCTCAGAGAAAGTACGTTCTTGACTTGCTTGCAGAAACTGAAAAGTTGGCAGCTAAACCTTGCAGTACTCCAATGGTTCCTAATGTGCATCTTATGAAAGATGATGTGATCCGTTTGACGATCCAGAGAGATACAGGAGGTTAATTGGGAAATTATACTACCTCACCGTGACTCGTCCAGATATTTTTTTGCGGTAAGTATTGTTAGCCAGTTCATGTCTGCAGTAACAGTCAAACATTGGACAGCTTTGGAACAGATTTTGTGTTACTTGAAAGGAGCTCCTGGACTTGGTATATTATATAACAATCACAATCATACTCGTATTGAGTGTTTTGCAGATGCTGACTGTAACGACCCGGTTGGTCGTTACGTAGAATCTGCATTTATATTTACTGTTATTGCCTCGTCATAGCTTGGTTAAACTGTTCTTGATGTATTAGAGTTGGTAGGCTCAGAATCGGAATAATTATAATGAGAATTTAGCCACTTAGTCTTTAAAAAATAGCCTTAGAGTTGGAAAAGTTAATTGAGAATTGACTTATTGGTAAACACTCAGAATGCGGATTTTATGGCTCGGATAGTTTTGTTAGGTGATTTGGGACTTAGAAGTGTGTTCGAAATATTTTTGTGAGGACCGGTGTAGAATTAGGCTTGAATTGGCGAAAGTTAGTTTTTAGCAATTTCCGGTCGGTAGTGGAAATTAGGCTATCGGGGGTCGAAATGGAATTCAGACAGTTGGAATAGGTTCGTAAGGTCATTTTGGATATGTCTGCAAAATTTCAGGTCAATTGGATTTGTTTTGGATAGTTTCGACATCGTTGATGGATTTTAGAAATTTCAAAGTTCTTAGGCTTGAATTTGATGTGATTTTGGTGTTTCGATATTATTTTTAGTGTTTCGGGAGTGCAAATAAGTTTTAATGATCATATATCATATGTTGGTATATTTGGTTGGAGTCCCGAGGGACTCGGGATTTATTTCAGATGGTTAACGGGAAGTTCGGAGTTGGAAATTTGCAGCAAACAACTGCTGGTGTGAATTCACTGTTGTTTCTGCACCTGTGGATGTTTGATTGCAGGTGCATGCCCGCAGGAGCGGAAAGAGGCTCCGCAGGTACAAGATTTGGCCAGCCAGGGAAAAGGTCGCAGATGTGGATAGGGGGTCGCACCTGCGAAGTCGGAGGTGTGAAATGTGGCTCGCAGGTGCGGAGTTAGGCCATTTAATGAAAAGTCGCAGGTGCGATTGATTTGACCGCAGGTGCGGTGCCGCAGGTGCAAGACATGGGCCGCAGGTGCGGAACCCCTGGGCAGAAAGTATAAATTAAAACTCTCTGCGACCATTAGACCTTTTAACACCATTTTTTAACCGGAAAAGAGCTTGGAGGCGATTTTTGAAGAGGGAAAATCAGTGTTCTTCGTTGAGGTAAGTATTTTGGACCTAAAACTCGATTATAGGTGATTAAGGAGCATAATATCAGTGTTAAATTCATGAAAAATAGTAGAAGAAGGTGAAGTTAGGGCTTTAGATTATGAGACCTTTAGGGGTCGATTTGAGGGGCCAAACGAACTCTGATTTTAGCGTTCTTTATGTGAACGAACTCGTGAGATGATGAATAATATTTTGGTATAAAATTTGTCAAGTTCTGAGATGCGGGCCCGGGGGTCGGGTTTTGAGCTAAATTAGGTACCTTTCAATTGGAATTCATTCCTTAAGCATAATCTGATGATAAAAATCTGAACTTGGTAGATTTGGAGCACTCAGAGGTCGAATTTAGAGGAAAAGGCACTGCGGAATAGTATTTTAGCCGCTTTTGAGGTAAGTAACGTTTCCAAACTTGGTTCTGAGGGTTCGAAACCCCGAGCTAAATGATTTATGACTATTGTTGAGGTGACGCACATGCCAAGTGACGCGTGTACAGGCGTGCACCGAGTATTTGTGGCCTGGCTTATCCCATGGGACCGCTTAGTGATTATTCCCTGATGATATTTATTCTTCTGTTAATGTGGTAATTGTGAACCTATTAGAAATCATGTTAAGTATAAATGCTAGGCTTCACGTCAAAAATGCTGAGACTCGAGTGGTCGTATATTACTGTCTCATTTTGTGATTATTTGATTTTATATACTCAGTCATGTTATAACATATCACTTCATATCTCAGTCTCAGTATTGTCAATTATATGCATACTTATCATTGTTTCGGGCTGATGGTTGCATTTGTGATCCATGTGAGTGAGACTGCAGGGTAATGACTGAGTGAGGCCGAGAGCCTGTTATTGAGACAGTTATGAGATCGGACTGCACACTGCATCGATACTTAAATCATGCCTTCGTTGGCTTGATATAGCGCTTGGGCCACTAGGGCCCCTCCGGAGTCTTTACACCCCCCGTGAGCGCATTGATGTGAGGGATGGATCCTTTCCGAAGTGGATGTTATGTGAGGGATGGATCGTCCCTGGACATGGATCTTGTCCGAGTGTTGTATTCCGGAGATGGACTTTCTCCGTGGGGCTGGATTGGCCTTTTTCCTCAGCACGGAGTGACTACGGTCACCAATGATTATGTACATTCCGGGATGGACTTTTCCCTAGGCCTGAGAGCCATATACGGTACTGAGTGGACTGTTGTCTGAGGGTTGTGAGCATTATGTGCATATCCACAATGGTTTCATACATATATTTTTGATGGCATATAGAGTATACTGTCATACTTGACATATTTACTCATCCTGATAAACTGTTAGCATGTCTAAATTCTGTATATTGTTTATTGTATAATTTTGAGGTTTTGTCCGTCACTACTTCTCATCCCATAGTTTGGGTTCGTTACTTCTGAGTTGGTGTACTCACGTTACCCCCTGCATATTGTGTGCAGATCCAGGTACATCGGGACCCGGTACTAGATATTGAGCAGCTGTCAGAGTTTTCATGGGAGTTGTCGAGGTAGCAGCTAGCGATCGCGACCTCGTCTTCTCTTTCTTATTCTACCTGTTGTTCTTTATTTTGAGACAATATTGTCCATTTTTCTTTTTCTTTGCTTTATGTTATAGTAGTTCATGACTGAGTGACACCGGATCCAGGGTTGTAGGTTTTAAATTTTTGTTTTTCAAATAATGTTTTTAAACTTCAGACTCTTAGTATTATCAATAATTTCGTTCAAAAATTGTATTCTTACTGAAAATTAAATTTAGCTTAGCTAAAAAGGGCGGCTTGCCTGGTTCCACGACAGGGGCCATCACGACTCCGAAATTGGGTCGTGACACTGAATGGGCTGGATCCAAAATTGATAGAAGATCTATTATAGGTTATTGTGTCTTTATTAGAGGAAACCTAGTATCGTGGAGGAGTAAGAAGCAAAGTGTTGTATCTCGATCCAGTGCAGAATCCGAGTATAGAGCTATCTCATAGTCTACGTGTGAGATTATGTGGATACATCATCTTTTTACTGAAATTAGGTTGGAGCATCCAATACCAGCAAAACTCTGGTGTGACAATCAAGCTGCCCTCCATATTGCGTCAAATCTAGTGTATCATGAAAAAGCTAAGCATATTGAGGTTGACTGCCATTTTATTCGTGAGAAGATTCAGGAGAACTTGATCTCCACTGGCTACGTGAAGACAGGAGAGCAACCAACTGATTTGTTCACAAAGGCGTTGAATAGAATTCGAGTTGATTGCCTTTGTAACAAGCTGGGCATGATCAATATCTATGCTCCAGCTTGAGGGGGAGTGTTAAATAATGAATATAGACATAATTGTTAGACAATGAATATAGACATAATCTTATGAAGTATACGTAGCTAGCATAATTATAGGGATTCACAGCAGATTTATAGGATTTCTTTTTTTATTCTTTCCATAGTTAGGACTCTGTGTACTTGTATATATACTTGTTACTTCTTGAGTACAAGTGAAGAGAGATTGCTATATTGTCTCTGTACTTTACAGTTTACATCTATAAATGGTCGGAAAAGTCAATTAGGCTTATGCTAAGAATGGTGTGAATTACTTATCATACCTTATACAAGCTTTTTGCAGATCTTGACAAAATTGAACTCCTGAAAACTGGAAGACCATTCTACAGTACAAGCATGTTGATTTCATCGGTCTCTTTGGCCTCTACTTAGGGGCTGATGATTTACGTTCGAGAATGCTATTGTGTAGCTTTCAAGAAAAACCATCCTTTTCAAAAACCTATGATCAAGCGACATCATCTCACTGACCATTATAAATGTCTAGCTACCTTCCAACTTGGAAAAATTTTCTTCATGTTGTAAAATAATTCAAAGAGGTAAGGCTTGGATCATCAGCCAAGTGATACTTGTAAAGGTTCAATTCATATCCTAAAATTTCAATTTATAAACTAAAAGTTCAATTCATATCCACAAATTTCAATTTATAAACTACAAGTCCAATTCATAGACTAAAATTTCAATTCGTAAATTGAAAGTCCAATTCATATCCTAAAAGTTCAATTCATATCCTAAAATTTCAATTCATATCCTAAAAGTTCAATTCATATCCTAAAATTTCAATTATAAACTAAAAGTTCGATTCATAAACTAAAAGTTCAATTCATACACTAAAAATTCAATTCATATCCAAAAGGTCCAATTCATAAACTAAAGGTCCAATTCATAAATTAAAAGTTCAATTCATATCCTAAACCCTAGATTCTAACTAAACTATCAAGACAATACAAAGTATAAATCAAATATAACTAAACTAAATTCAACACTAATTAAACTAATTAGTTAATAAAATTAATTAACAAAACTAATTAAAGCAAGACCTAAACCCTAGTCCTCAATAAAATACAATGTTCAAAGAATTGAAACACTAATTGAAACAATAAACTACAATGTTGAAATAATTGAAACAAAAACTATAAATAACAAAGAAACAAGTTATAATTCAAACCTAGATTTTTTTTAGGTGGAGAAGGAGAGAGAGTGGCGGCATTCCACTGGTGGCGCGGTGGTCGGCGACGGCGGTGGTAGCGCGGGGTGAGGAATGGGATTTGTGTGAGAGAAATAGAGAGGGGGGGGAAGTGTTGAGAGAGAGTTGGGGAAATTTTGGGAAAGAAAATAAGAGAAATGAGGGGAACCCGTTTTTGAGTCTGGTTTTAGAAATAGCGACCAACGTTGGTCGTTATTTCGGTCGGTACATTAAGTTTTGACCGTTTGACCAAAATAGCGACCAACGTTGGTCGCTACTGTAAAAAAAATTAAATTCTTTTTTTTTTGTTTTTGATTTTAAATATTATAATCTATAAAAAAATTATTATTAGCTATAAATATTTATTTTATTTAACTACAATTATTATAAATAATTATAAACTATAAGCATAATCTTTAAAAAAAATTATATTAACTAGGTAATTACTTTTAATAGATTATAATAGCATCTATGTAAAGGAATTTTTTAAGTTATATTTAAGTATATGAGTAATTTCATACACACGCATAAACTATATTGTAATTGATGATCAATCTTATACATTACTACGTANCGGTACATTAAGTTTTGACCGTTTGACCAAAATAGCGACCAACGTTGGTCGCTACTGTAAAAAAAATTAAATTCTTTTTTTTTTGTTTTTGATTTTAAATATTATAATCTATAAAAAAATTATTATTAGCTATAAATATTTATTTTATTTAACTACAATTATTATAAATAATTATAAACTATAAGCATAATCTTTAAAAAAAATTATATTAACTAGGTAATTACTTTTAATAGATTATAATAGCATCTATGTAACGGAATTTTTTAAGTTATATTTAAGTATATGAGTAATTTCATACACACGCATATACTATATTGTAATTGATGATCAATCTTATATATTACTACGTACGAATACTTAATCAATTGATAAACCAATATAATATTATTCTATTGTATAGAGGTCGAGATGTTTTATTTTTTACATTAATCTATATAGGTCAAAACGTTTTGTTTTTAATATTCATCGATGCATCTAAATAAGTTATAAGTCGATGAATCAATTTACAAGTCTATCAATGCCTAAAAGAACTGTGATGACCCCAAATCCTAACAGGTTGTGATGGCGCCTATCGTGAAACTAGGCTAGCCGACTACCGTGTGTTCACAATTTCTTTTGAAAATCCCATTTAAGTTCAAGCAATTCATAACAATATACAGAAAGTTTACTTAACATAATAGGCAAGTTTTATATATATACAGTACCTCCATCCCCAAAACCCGAAACCAACAAGTCATGAGAATCTAGTGAATAATCCAAAATAAAGTATTATGATACAAAAATTGCGAATCAAGGCTAAGTACAATAGGAAGGGAAAGCAGAGATGCTGCGAACGCTGAACAGCTACCTCTATATCCCCACGATCTGGCTCCGCCGCGATATATATATAAGCTAATGCTCGATCTCTGCTCCTGAATCTGCACACAGAGGTGCAGGGAGTAATGTGAGTACGCCAACTCAGTAGTAATGGAGATAAATCAAGTCTAAGTAGCAAGGAATCACATAAAAATCAATGCCATCAAGTCACAATATACACAACCTTACTTTCCAATAGTATACATAGATATACGAAATCATCATGCCTTAGGAATCAACTTCATAAAAGTCCTTAAAACAATGCACATTTTTAACAACTTTAAAACAAGGATTTGGTATGCAAAATGAATGTAGTAAAATCATAAGTAGCCCCTCGGGAAAAAACATGTTTCATAATCAGCCCCTCGGGCATGCCTCACAATCTCTCAGCACCTCACAACCACTCAGCACCTCAGAACCACTCATGCCTCCCAATCACTCAATCACTCGCACTCGGTGCGCTCACTGGGGGTGTGTACAGACTCCGGAGGGGCTCCTTCAGCCCAAGCGCTAATATCGCTCAGCACCTCACCATCACTCTTGGCCCTCATCCACACTCGGTGGAACCACTCGAAAAGCCCCTCGGGTGAATTAATAGAACAGGGTACTCGACCCGAAAACATCATTTTAATGCTCATGTAATGTAAATCAGGCTGAGTTTCAAATAAAACAGTATGCACAATGATGCTGAGTAAAACCATCAACAGGTAGTGAGGAAAACAGTAGTAAAACACCCTCAAAGGGTCTAAACAGATCGGCACGAGGCCCCAACACGGCTTATAGCCCAAATATTTCACAAATCTTTAGAACATCATTTAACATAAGATTTTGAGTAAATGTGCAACTCATTAGTCGCCGCGGAGAGGACCTAGTCTAATCCAAAAAATCAGTACGCGCCACATATTCGTCATCCGACATGTGCGCCATTCCAAATTCAGTAAAAAAATAATGCAGTCCCAGGTTCCATACCCTCAGGACAAGATTTAAGACCATTACTTACCTCTACCGGGCCGCGACACTAGTCCGCTAACCCTTTGCCCCCTCAAATTGGCTCCGAATATAGCCAAAACCAGTTAACATCATCAATATATTCTCATGGAACACAACCCACTCGAAAATCATCAAATTAAACAAAAATCTCGAAATTCGGCCAAACCTGAGCCCCGGGCCCACGTCTCGGAATCGGAATTTTTTTACATCATTAGAACCCTCTTCCTCCCACGATTCTACGCATACCAAGAACACTAAAACCGGACCACAATTGAACAATTGCCCACTCAAATCCTCAAAAGAAAAATAAATTTTCCATGCACCCTTCTTCCCCAACTTTGGCTAAATTTGCAGAATTTTTGTGGTTTAATCACTTAAGAATTGACATAGAAACATGTTAAGAAGTTGAAGTTCTTACCTCCAGATGACTTCCATTGATTTTCCTTCAATTCCCTCTCAAAAGCTCTCAATTTCGCATGCAACAATGGAAGATATGAAAACCAATTTCGCACAACAAGCCTTTTAAAACATTCTGACTAGCTATAAAATTTCCTTCACTGCGATCGTGATGCATAGACCAACCAACCAATGCGATCGCAGACCAACACACGCGATCGCATAGAATGATTCTCCACCCCATACACGCGCCTCAAAATACTCTACGCGATCGACTGCCTATCCTGCCCAACCTATGCGATCGCAATCCTAACCACGCGATCGCATAGAACAAAATGCCTGACCCACTATTTTACTCTACGCGATCGCAAACATCCTCCCGCGATCGCGTGGAAGGAAATCGGAACCTCACACCAGCAACAAATCTTCCTAGAATTCAAGCCAAAAGTTGGTCCGCTAACCATCCGAAATACACCCGAGGCCCTCGGGACCTCAACCAAACATACCAACATGTCCCATAACATAATTCAAACTTAGTCGATACTTTGAAGCACCAAAAACAACACGAAAACACTAATTTTTACATCAAATTCAAGCCTAAGAACTTTGGAACTTTCATATTTCGCCAATTACGCCGAAACCTCCAAAACACCTCCGATTAACCTGAAATTTTGCAGACATATCCAAAATGACATTACGAAACCGTTCCAACTTCCGAAATTCCATTCCAACCCCGATAGCCTATTTTCCACTGGCAACCGGAAATCGCCAAAAACTAACTTTCGCCAATTCAAGCCTAATTCTACTCTGGACATCACAAAATATTCCGAACACACTCCCAAGTCCCAAATTACCTAGCGAAGCTATTCGAGCCATAAAATCTACATTCCGAGGTCGTTTACCAATAAGTCACCCCTTAGTTGACTTTCTCAACTATTAGGCTACTTTAAAAGGCTAAATGCCTAAACTCTCACCATAACCACTCCGGACCCAAACCAACTGATCCAACACATCAAAAACAAGATAGCGATACATAACAATGCAGAAATAGGGGAAATAGGGTAAATCTCAAGGAAGGACCGGTCGGGTCGTTATATCCTCCCCCTCTTAAACAAACGTTCATCCTCGAACGGGTCTAGAAACATACTTGGAGTCTCAAATAAGTGAGGATATCTACCCCGCATCTCCCGCTCAGTCTCCCAGGTGGAATCCTCCACCGGCTGCCCTCTCCACTGAACCTTCACTGAAGCTATATCCTTAGATCTCAGCTTCCTGACCTGTCGACCCAAAATAGCCACTGGCTCTACCTCGTATGACATATCACCTCGAGTTGAACCGTGTTGAAGTCCAAAACATGGGAAGGGTCACCAACATATTTCTGGAGCATCGAAACATGGAATACTGGATGAATACTCGATAAACTGGGAGGCATAGCAAGCCTATAAGCCCCTCTCCAACCCTCTGAAGTACCTCAAATGGCCCAATGAACCTGAGACTTAGCTTCTCTCTCTTCCCAAATCTCATAACACCCTTCATGGGTGACACCTTCAGCAACACCTTATCCCCAACCATGAAAGACAAATCTCGAACCTTCCGGTCCGCATAAACCTTCTGCCTAGACTGCGCCGTGTGAAGCCGCTCCATAATCAACTTTGTCTTACTCAAAGCATCCTGAACCAAGTCTGTTCCCAATAGCCTAGCCTTGCCTGGATCAAACCAACTAACCGAAGATCTACACCTCCTACCATACAAAGCCTCGTACAGAGCCATCTGAATACTCGACTGATAGTTGTTATTATATGCAAACCCCGCTAGTGGAAGAAACTGATCCCATGATCCACCAAAGTCAATCACACACGCACACAACATGTCCTCCAAAATCTGAATGGTACGCTCCGACTGCCCGTCGGTCTGAGGATGAAACGTTGTTCTCAACTCAAGCTGAGTACTCAACTCTCTCTACACGGCTCTCCAAAACTGAGATGTGAACTGAGTGCCTCTGTCGGAAATGATAGAAACTGGAAACCCATGCAAACGGACAATCTCCCTGATATAAATCTCAGCTAACCTCTCTGATGAATACGTAGTACCAACAGGAATGAAGTGCGCGGACTTGGTCAGCCGATCCACAATAACCCATATAGCATCAAACCTCCTCGAAGTCCGTGGGAGTCCAACTACGAAGTCCATGGTGATCCGCTCCCACTTCCACTCCGGAATATCAAACCTCTGAAGCAATCCACCAGGTCTCTGGTGCTCGTACTTGACCTGCTGACAGTTGAGACACCGAGCCACAAACTCCACAATATCCTTTTTCATCCTCCTCCACCAATAATGCTGCCTCAAATCCTGATACATCTTCGCGGCACCCGGATGGATGGAATACCGCGAACTATGAGTCTCTGCTAGAATCAAATCTCGAAGTCCATCTACATTGGGCACGCAAATCCGCACCTGCATCCTCATGACTCCATCATCACCAATAACCACATCTCTGGCATCACCGCGACGGACACGATCCTGAAGAACAAGAAAATGTGGGTCATCATACTGGCGTGCTCTAATATGATCGTAAAGAGAAGACCTGGAGGCTACACAAGCCAACACCCACGGGGGCTCTGATAAATCCAATCTCACCAAATGACCTGTTAAGGCCTGAGCATCAAGAGCTAATGGTCGCTCTGCTACTGGAAGGTAAGCTAAACTCCCCAAACTCTCTGCTCTGCGACTCAAGGTATCGGCCACTACATTGTCCTTCCCCGGATGATATAAGATAGTGAGGTCATAATCCTTGAGGAGCTATAACCATCTCCTCTGATGCAAATTCAAGTCCTTCTGCCTCAGCAGATACTGCAAACTGCGATGATCAGTGAAAATCTCACACTGCACTCCATACAGATAATGCCGCCAAATCTTCAAGGCATGAACAATGGCAGCTAACTCAAGATCGTGCACTGGATAATTCTTCTCGTGCACCTTCAACTATCTGGACGCGTAGGCAATCACCCTACCGTCCTGCATCACTACTGCTCCCAAGCCAACTCTAGAAGCATCGCAATAAACTGTGTAAGAACCCGAACCAGCAGGCAAACTAGTACTGGTGCTGTAGTCAATGCTGACTTGAGCTTCTGAAAGCTCTCCTCACACTCATCAGACCATCTGAATAGAGCACCCTTCTGGGTCAATCTGGTCAAAGGCGAAGCAATCGAAGAGAATCCCTCCACAAAGCGACGGTAATATCCCGCCAAACCAAGGAAACTCCTAATCTCTGTAGCTGAGGACGGTCTGGGCCAACTCTGCACCGCCTCTATCTTCTTTGGATCAACCTGAATCCCCTCACTGGACACTATATTCCCCAATAAAGCTACTGAACCCAGCCAAAACTCACACTTGGAGAATTTCACATAAAGCTTCTCCTCCCTCAACCTCTGCAACACAACTCTCAAATGCTGAGCATGCTCTTCCTGGCTACGAGAATAAACCAGGATGTCATCAATGAACACAATGACGAAGGAATCAAGATAAGGCTGAAACACGTTGTTCATCAATTGCATGAACGCAGCTGGGGCATTGGTTAGCCCAAACGACATAACCAAGAACTCATAATGACCATACCTGGTCCTGAAAGCAGTCTTCGGGATATCAGAATCCTGAATCCTCAACTGATGGTACCCAGATCTCAAATCAATCTTGAAAAACACTCTGGCTCCCTAAAGATGGTCAAATAAATCATCGATACGGGGCAAGGGATACCGGTTCTTCACCGTAACCCTATTCAACTGTCGATAGTCAATACACATACACATGGACCCATCCTTCTTCTTAACGAACAACACTGGTGCACCCCAAGGTGACACACTAGGCCGAATGAACCCCTTGTCCAGGAGCTCCTGAAGCTGCTCCTCCAATTCCTTTAGCTCCGCTGGTACCATACGATATGGTGGAATAGAAATAGGTTGAGTGCCTGGCACCAGGTCAATACCAAAATCAATATCCCTGTCAGGTGGCATGCCTGGCAGATCTGCAGGAAACACATCCGGAAAATCACTAACCACAGGAACTGAATCAATAGCGGGAGTCTCACCACCGACATCCCTCACGAAGGCCAAATAAGATAAACACCCTTTCTCAACCATGCGCTGATCCTTCAGGTAAGAAATCACCCTACTAGGCATATACTCAGAAGAACCTCTTCACTCAACCCTCGGACACCCCGGCATAGCTAAGGTCACGGTCTTAGCGTGACAATCAAGAACATCATGGCACGGAGATAACCAATCCATGCCCAAAATCACGTCAAAATCGACCATGATGAGTAACAGTAGGTCCACTTGGATCTCCGGACCCCCAATAGATATAACGCACGACCGATACACACGGTCCACGACAACAGTATCGCCCACCGGAGTCGACACATGAACAGAGGTGACTAGGGACTCACGAAGCACATCCAGAAAACTGGAAAAATATGAAAAAACATAGAAATATGTTGAATCAGGCTCAAATAAGCCAAGGCATCACGGAAACAAACTGAAACAACACCTGCAATCACGGCATCTGAGGCCATAGAATCCGGCCTGGCTGGAAATGCATACATACGAGCCTGACCTCCCCCTGCTCGACCTCCCCCTCTAGGGCGGCCTCTGGCTGACTGACCACCACTCATGGCTGCCTGGGCGGGTGGTGAAGTGACTGGAGCTGAAGTCGAGGGCTGGCCCCTCTGCTGAGAAGATCCACCGGTACGACGGGGACACTGCCTCCACCCGTGCCCGAACTCCCCACACTCAAAACAACTACCTGGGGCTAGAGGCTGGGACTGATAGAAACCCCTAGCACCTGCACGGCCACTAGAAGAAACCTGAATAGATGAACCCTGAGCTGGAGGTTCTCGAGCTGCACTCTGAGCTGGGAGGGAACCAAATGAAGTAAGGCCTGACAGAGAACCACGGGGACCCTGCCCCGTAGATGCACCACTATAAGCTGGGCGGCCTGACTGAGGAGGTCTGAATGGACGGTCCCTACCATGCTGAAACTGTCCCCTGAAGGGAGCACTACTGGAACTGCCTGAACCACGAGGCCTTTTGGCCTCCCTCTCCTACCGCTCCTGGCGGCGAACAGACTCAATATCTCGAGCTATGTCAACAACCTGCTCGAATGAAGCACCCGACACTCTCTCCCTAGTCATAAAAAACCGAATCTGATAAGAACGACTATCAACGAACCTCCTCACCCTCTCCCTATCAGTAGGTATAATCTCAAAAGCATGCCTAGCCAACTCGAAAAATCTCATCTCGCACTGAGTGACTGATAACTCTCCATGGGCGCAGCTGCTCAAACTTCCTACGCTGCTTCTCTCTGTGGGACTGAGGAACATACTTCTCCGAAAAGATCGTGGAGAGCTGCTGCCAGGTAAGAGGTGCTGAACCACCCGGTCTATGCCTCTCGAAAGACTCCCACCAAGTAAAAGCAGCACTCGTAAACTGAAAGGTAACAAACGAGATCCCACTGGTGTCCAGAATACCCGCGGTGTGCAGTATCCTCTGGCACCTATCTATAAATCCCTAGGCATCCTCGCCCTCTGTACCGCTGAAAGTAGGAGGCTGAAGTCTGCTGAAACTCTCCAACTTGCGCTGCTCGTCCTCAGGCATAACTGGGACCACATAATCCTGAAACGGAGCAGTTGGCTGAGCTGGGGCTACTCTCGGTGCCTGAATACCCTGTGCAGCCTGCTCAGGTGCCCGGGCAGCTGGAGTCTGATTGCCTCCCCTGGACTGAGCTGTGTGACAGAAGAAGACATGGCAACGGCCTGAGCCAAACCGGTGCATGCGGACAATAACTGAGACAGGGCCTCCTAAAGACCGGAATAACCATAGGCACTGCTGGTGCCTGAGTCTGTCCTGCTGGGATACCATCGGCGGGAACCTGATCATGAGCAATAGGGGGATCCTGAGGTACTCCCCCGGCTGCTCTGCGGGCTGGCCCCTACCTCTACCACAGCCTCGACCGCGACCTCGACCTCTCGCTGGTCTAGCTGGTGACTGGTCACCCTGATCGGTATGGTGTGTCCTCACCATCTGTGAGAGAATGAAACAACATAAGTTCAGATTTCAAGAATCAATAGATCAGCACGAAAGATTTCAAGAAAGATAGAATGTTTCCTAAAAGTTTGGCAGCCTCTCGAAGATAAGTACATACGTCTTTGTACCGATCCGCAAGACTCTGCTAAACCTGCTCATGACCGTTGAGTCCTATGTAACCTATGGCTCTGATACCAAACTGTCACGGCCCCAAATTCTAACCGGCCATGATGGTGCCTATCGTGAAACTAGGCTAGCCGACTACCGCGTGTTCATAGTTTCTTTTGAAAATCTCATTTAAGTTCAAGCAATTCATAACAATATATAGAAAGTTTACTTAACATAATAGGCAAGTTTTATATATATATATACAGTACCGCCATCCCCAAAACCCGGAAAAAACAAGTCATGAGCATCTAGTGAATAATCCAAAATAAAGTATTAGGATACAAAAATTCCGAATCAAGGCTAAGTACAACAGGAAGGGAAAGCAGACATACTGCGAACGCTGAACAACTACCTCTATATCCCCACAATCCGGCTCCGCCGCGATATATATATAAGCTAATGCTCGATCTCTGCTCCTGAATCTGCCTACAGAGGTGCAGGGAGTAATGTGAGTACGCCAACTCAGTAGTAATGGAGATAAATCAAGTATAAGTAGCAAGGAATCACATAAAAATCAATGCCATCAAGTCACAATATACACAGCCTTAATTTCTAATAGTATACATAGATATACGAAATCATCATGCCTTAGAAATCAACTTCAAAAAAGTCCTTAAACCAATGCACATTTTTAACAACTTTAAAACAAGGATTTGGTATGCAAAATGAATGTAGTAAAATCATAAGAAGCCCCTCGGGCGAAAACATATTTCATAATCATCCCCTCGGGTATGCCTCACAATCTCTCAGCACCCCACAATCACTCAGCACCTCACAACCACTCATGCCTCCCAATCACTCACACTCGGTGCGCTCACTGGGGGTGTGTACAGACTCCGGAGGGGCTCCTTTAGCCCAAGCACTAATATCACTCAGCACCACACCATCACTCTTGGCCCTCGACCACACTCGGTGGAACCACTCGAAAAGCCCCTCGGGCGAAGTAATAGAACGGGGTACTCGACCCGAAAACATCATTTTAATGCTCATGTAGTGTAAATCAGGCTGAGTTTCAAATAAAATAGTATGCACAATGATGCTGAGTAAAACCATCAATAGGTAGTGAGGAAAACAGCAGTAAAACACCCTCAAAGGATCTAAACAAATCGGCACGAGGCCCCAACACGCTTATAGCCCAAATATTTCACAAATCTTTAGAACATCATTTAACATAAGATTTTGAGTAAATGTGCAACTCATTAGTCGCCGCGGATAGGACCTAGTCGAATCCAAAAAATCAGTACGCGCCACATATTCGTCATCTGACATGTGCGCCATTCCAAATTCAGTAAGAAAATAATGCATTCTGGGGTTCCATACCCTCATGACAAGATTTAAGACCATTACTTACCTCTACCGGACCGCGACACTAGTCCGCTAAGCCTTTTCCCCCTCAAATTGGCTCCCGATTGCTCCGAATCTAGCCAAAACCAGTTAACATCATCAATATATACTCATGGAACACAACCCACTCGAAAATCATCAAATTAAACAAAAATCTCGAAATTCGGCCAAACCCGAGCCCGACGTCTCGGAATCCTAAAATTTTTACATCATTAGAACCCTCCTCCTCCCAAGATTCTATGCATATCACGAACACTAAAATCGGACCACAATTGCCCACTCAAATCCTCAAAAGAAAAATAAATTACATGCACCCTTCTTCCCCAACTTTGGCTAAATTTGCAGAATTTTTGTGGTTTAATCACTTAAGAATTGACATAGAAGCGTGTTAAGAAGTTGAAATTCTTACCTCCAGATAACTTCCCTTGATTTTCCTTCAATTCCCTCTCAAAAGCTCTCAATTTCGCATGCAACATGGAAGATATGAAAACCAATTTCGCACAACAGGCCTTTTAAAACATTTTGCCCAGCTATAAAATTTCCTTCACTGCGATCGTGAACCTTGGCACGCGATCGCGATGCATAGACCAATCAACCAATGCAATTGCAGACCAACACACGCGATCGCATAGAATGATTCTCCACCCCATACACACGCCTCAAAATACTCTACGCGATCGCAGAACCACCCACGCGATCGCACTGCCTATCCTGCCCAACCTATGCGATCGCAATCCTAACCACGCGATCGCATAGAACAAAATGCCTGACCCACTATTTTACTCTACATGATCGCAAACATCCTCCTGCGATCGCGTAGAAGGAAACTAGAACCTCACACCAGCAACAAATCTGCCCAGAATTCAAGCCAAAAGTTGGTCCGCTAACCATCCGAAACACACGCGAGGCCCTCGGGACCTCAACCAAACATACCAACATATCCCATAACATCATTCAAACTTAGTCGAGCCTTTGAAGCACCAAAAACAACACGAAAATACCAATTCTTACATCATATTCAAGCTTAAGAACTTTGAAACTTCCAAATTTCGCCAACTACGCCGAAACCATCCAAAACACCTCCGAGTAACCTGAAATTTTGCAGACATATCCAAAATGACATTAAGAAACCGTTCCAACTTCCGTAATTCCATTTCGACCCCGATAGCCTATTTTTCACTGCCATCCGGAAATCGCCAAAAACTAACTTTCGCCAATTCAAGTCTAATTCTACTCCGGACATCACAAAAATATTCCGAACACACTCCCAAGTCCCAAATTACCTAGCGAAGCTATTCGAGCCATAAAATCCGCATTCCGAAGTCATTCACCAATAAGTCAACCCTCAGTTGACTTTCTCAACTATTAGGCTACTTTAAAAGGCTAAATACCTAAACTCTCACCATAACCACTCCGGACCCAAATCAACTGATCCAACACATCAAAAACAAGATAGCGATACATAACAATGCAGAAATAGGGGAAATGGGGTAAATTTCAAGGAACCAACGGTCGGGTCGTTACAAGAACCCGACCCTGTGTTCCTAGCGCTTCATGTTCTTATATATATACGGCTATCAAAGTGTATATATATATATATATATATGCACACACACTTCATTGTAATACTATAATGTATATATAACTTGTTATAATATATGTTAGTGTTTGTATATATATAACACACACATTTTGTGCTACTTTAACTACATATATAGCATGTTATAGTATATGTTAATGTATTCATTATTTGTATTATAAAAGAGTTAATGGATTACATTCATTCATCACTAGGTTATAAGTCGATGAATCAATTATAACAGATTAATTGATATAAGTCGAGACGTTTTGTTTTTAATATTCAATGATGCATCTGAGTAGGTTATAAGTCGATGAATCATCAATTTACACACAGATATATTTGATGATAAATTATATATACTAATTAGGATCTTCACAAGTCTATTGACAAGCTCTGGGCGTATATGATTTTCTAGCTCATACTTGTCAAATTATAATATAGTTTATGATATCGTCCATAGAGATTGGAGAATCTATGCAACAAATTTATATTATCCATCCTACTATTTAAGAGAGTTTGTTTGGTGAAAAGGGTTGAATTTATAATCTACTTGAAAACAAGAACAATTATTTTTGATTTTGTAAGTTAAAAGAGTTGAGATTTTGTGCATCCACTTGATATAATATTATAATGGAGTTTTAGAAAATTTTATTTTCTATGTCACACATTAATTGCCTCTTTCGATTAACAAAAAATATTTCTACCACATGTCTTTTATTTAATTTCGCCTCTTTCGATTAGCATAATAAAATAAAAGACTCATAATATTGACATAGAAAATAATTTATCTTAAATGAGTACATCATATAAACATAAAGCCTTTTTTGATTAGCCTTAGTTAAATTCTCTAACTTGGCTAATTGATTTTCTTTTTTCGAATGAAAACTCAAGAAATCAAGATAAAATTTTTTAAGTAATTAAATATAATTACTTCAAATTATCACACGAACATATCTAGTTATAATTATCCCTGTTTAATTCTTGCTTCTTTCGATAGCAAAGATTAATACAAAGAATATTATAACTTTTAATATGTAGATATGATAGATTGACTAATATATATTCATTACTCTTGATGTAAAAATTAGTAAAGAAGTATTCTCACTCAAGAATAATAAAAAGATCAAAAAATTTCATTATAATAATATATCAAGCTTCTCCACTTATCTCAACTGAAAGAAAATTATTCTATGGAGAAAAATAGGAAAAGTTAAAAAAAAGTTAAAATCCTTACTATTTCTGAAAAGAAAATATGTTTTCAAAACTTATAGATATGCCAAAGTTGTAAACTAAAATAGCTTCTTTCTCTCTCTCCCTTTCCTACTGAAAGTCATGTCTCTTTTTATAGGAAAAGAAAATCATAAACTTCAAGGATGTCATCCTCAGATTGGGGATGCAATTCTTGGTCTTCAGCACCAATATCAGTGTCACGACCCAAAATTCATAAGGTCGTGATGGCGCCGGATACCACTGTCAGGCAAGCCAATCATTAAATGGTTAAGTTAAATTACCTGTTTTAGCATTTTTGAAATCATTACCTTTCACATTATTACATGATAACTAAATAAAATCTTCTAAGTAAATATGACAGTTTAATATTCCATTTTTATAAAATACATCCCAAACATATCCCAGAACCCGGTGTCACAAGTGCATGAGCAAATTCNGTGTCATTCTTGGTCTGGGATGTGGTCTGGGATACCATCCCCTATTCTTAAAGTCAATTTCCTCCGGCTTTCTCTTCTTATAGATGACGTCCCTGGTTGGAGGATGTCATCCTTGGCCCTTTGTCTTTGCTTCTGCTTCCTTTGCTCTTCTTTCTATTTTTTTTCTATTTCTTTTCCTGCAATACCTAATATATTTTTGTACCAATATTGAAAGAAAATTATACAAATAAAAGTAAAATATTTATTTATTTAATACTATATATACCATAAATATATATACAATTTATACTTATCATCTATTAATCCCTAAAAGAACCTGAGGGTCAGGTTCTTTTAGGGATTTTTAGACTTGTGAAGATCCTAATTAGTATATTTAGTTTATCATCAAATATATCTGTGTATAAATTGATTCATCGACTTATAAACTACTCATGCATCGTTGAATATTAAAAACAAAACGTCTGATTATATATATATATATATATATATATATATATAACACGCTTCGTTGTACTACTTTAACTACATATATAGCATGTTAGAATACATTTTTGTATATTCATCCCTTGTATTACAAAAGTGTTAACGGATTACATTTATATTTTTTAGATAGTAAATATAAAAGTGATTTTTAATTTTGACCAATGTTGACCAAAAAACCGACCAACTTTGGTCGCTAATTACCCAGAAATTTAAAAATAGCGACCAACGTTGGTCGCTATTTGCTTCCCCCGTAAAAACCGACCAACTTTGGTCGATAATTTTAAATAAGATTTATATTTTATAAAATATTTAAATAATAATATAATTATTAAAACTTTATAACTAGGTCCCATAATGTCAATGTTTATTTGACCAAGCAAGTCTGACCCGCGCGGTCAACATGTTGACCACTTTACCGACCAAATACCAACCAACCTTGGTTGGTAAATTATTTAAAATAAATATATAATATTTTTCTCCACATTTGCGATCAACGTTGATCGCTTTTTTTGACCGACCAACTTTGGTCACAAATATTTTGTCAGTAATTTCCAGATTTCTAGTAGTGTTTACGCATACAATTGTATACTAATGTAAAAGAGTATCATTCTTCATGTACTCTCTCTTTCTGGATAAGTTTGCTCTGCATTCTCATTCTTCAACATTTTGTGTTTTCATCTTTTGGTGTTGAGACAGCATTTTCAGAACCCAAATCAGTAGCTACACCACCATGTAATAGGAGGAATAGAGATTTCGTTTGAAGTTCTACCAGCTTTATGTATTTCCTTTTCTTGCAGTATTGACGTAAAACATACAGAAAAAATGCAGGCTTAATGTTATTTTATTTTGTTTTTCTACTGAGAAGTCATAGGGCTCATAGTTCCCTTTACTGGATTGCGGATATTTCGGCTATGAGATCATACCATAATACCATCTCAGGTTTTGAGCCGACAAATATGGTCAATTAGGATTCATATAGCCGACTCTAACTTGTTTGGAATTGATACAATGTTGTAGTAGTAGTATTCTTTCCTGGTGAAAGAACTAAAATAGAATCTACATGATCTTGAATGGCACATGATAAAAAGGCACATTAAAACCAGATGTCATCCAACTCATCAGCATTCAAATTTATGAATGCTTTTTCTTTTCTGTTTTTTTGCTACAAAAGATATTTTATATATATGTATTAACTCAATCATATTACAACTAGAGGTGGTAGGGTTTCATTTTTCAAAATACAAAATATATTTTGCTCTTCCTCCTCTAGGCATCTCCTTTTCCAGGCTATTGACTTCTCAAATATTCAAACCGACCATGTTACGAGGTCAATGTGAAAATATCAAATGCAAACCATGTGCGATATTACTGAGAAATAAGATTGATGAGAATAAAGTGCAAGATTGAGATTCCTCTTTGAAATACTAATCCTAGAGAGATTCTTTGAATGTGTTACATCTCTCTAGCTAAAAGCTTATTTTTGCCTTCCCACTATTTGTTCTTAAAACTTTAACCTTGTTATAAACATTTCACCAAATAAAACGATTCATTTGAAAGACTACACATAAGACATGACCGCATTATCTCAAGTGACATTTTCTCGTTTATTCTTCTAGTTTTGGTATTTGTATATACTCGCAAAGATGATCATTGAGTTTGTACGATCAAAATATCCACCGTAGAATTTGTATTTCTGATGTGAACTATTTTTGTGTTCCCAAATAAAAATGCTAGTCTCCTGTCTATCTCATAGAAGAAGTATACAAGACATACATGTTGTACAACATTATTGTTGTACCTCAATCCTTTATTTTCAAATAGGTTGGCATAAAGATGATCGAGACAATGAGAAGATAGAAAAAGGTGTGCCACGAAAGATGCAATGGAAAACATAAATAGACTTATAATTTATGGGGAAAATGGACCACGAAAGCACCATAACAAGTGGTATAACATTCACACTCTATTTTTTTTTTATCCCACTCTATTTCACCTAATAAGATTCACAATATAAACACTTTATATGCATAGCAGGAATTTAAACAGTTTTATCTTTTTCCATTACCTTAATGCTCTTTTACCTTCCTTTTTTATCTCCCGGAGCAGCCACTCAAGAAGATCTATTACTATACTTTTCACAGACCCACCTGATTGTGTCTTCTTCCTGTATAATCATTTTTTCTCTAGGCAAAGGATTATAAAAAATTTAAAAAAAAAAGTGGGGGTTTTTTTTTTTTGGGGGAGGGGAGGGTTAGCCCAGTGCTTAAAACATACCACGTTAAAGAAGGCAGGGTGGAGATGGGCCAATCCAAGAGTGTGTGATGTAACCAACCTATTGAACGCAGGATAAGGGGAAGGGCTCATCCAATGGGGTATGGTGTAAGTAGCCTACCTTGGTGCAAGGGTCACCGACTGATTTCACAGCTCAAATATATTACCTTTAGGTCACATGGAGATAATTTTACTGTTCTTTCAAGGGCTTCCTTTCTGGCTAGATAAAACATATCGCGTTCAGATAAGGTTAGGGAAAGGGCGCATCCAAAGGTATGTGATGTAATTAAGCAGCCAACTGAACGTAAGGTTCGGGGAACGGTCCATCCAGGAGGGTATAGTGAAAGTAGCATATCCTGATGCAAGGGTCACGATTGATTTTATGGCTCGAAACCATAACTTTTAAGGTCACATGAAGATAATTTTACCGTTGCTCCAAGACTTTCTTTCTCGAGCATCCTATCTTGTTGATTCTCCTTTCCCACCGCCTCGAGCTCTCGCTTTCAGGGTAGATACGCAAGAAATTCACTATGAAAATTGAGATGACACAATCCCTGAAGAGTATGATGTGCCCGGCCTTGCTTCTCTTGATCCCCACCCACCTCCCGTAGAGGCGGGTCAATATCAATATCTATACTAGAGATTGCTTTTAGCTTTATCTTTTCAGAGACAGGAGAATTCCTAGGCAAAGAATATTGGACAATAACATGGTTGTACAAGTGGTTTGGGAAATATTTGCCTAAAAGAAAAGTGATTAACTAAGAGTTGCAAGATTCCATTTTAAGAAAAATTAAATAATTGATTGAAATTTTGATCTTATCCTGTCATATAGTTATAGTTAGACTTAAGCGCAATATGAGCTTTTTACTGTTTTGAGTCAGAGTAAAGTCGAGGTTACAATTTAGTCAAGTATGAGCTTAGTCCGAGTTGACTCTTTTCTAGTGTATTTGTTTTTGCCTACCTGTAGGATGTTCTCATTTACTGATTTACAAATAATTGAAAGTAATTAAATTTAAATGCAATTTAAAAGAAAATTTAATTTGAATTGACTTTTATAATAATGATTAGACAAACTATATAATAAAGGTGTCATGAATATTAAGTTAACGAAAATGATAATTTAACTTGAACTTCTTCTTTTACAAAACTAAATTCAAATAAACTAATCGATAAAGAAAAATATATAATCGACCGCTTAAGTTTTTTTTTTTTTTTTTTTTTTG
>ML408962.1:103226-113931 GCA_005239525.1 Nicotiana knightiana
AGTTTTTTTTTTTTTTTTTTTTGGTAAATAGCTTAAGTTTAAAATTGAATTCATGGGATTGAATTTCATAAAATTAGTTTAAATTAAAATCTAATTGCAGTGTGCTTATATTAAATGAATTTTTGGACTCGTAAGCTAAATCAACAATAAACTTAATGATTTCTACTAAATTAAATCTCATTAGAACGACAGTCTGGTGCACAAAATATTTCGCGTTTATGTAAGGTTTGGGGAAGAGCCGCACACAAGGGGTGTGATGTATACACGTACCTTAATACAAACACTAGTCGTTACTTCCACGGCTCGAACCCCTATAGATCATATGGCGATAAATTTACTATTGCTCCAAGATTTCCCTTCTGGTCATAGTATTAGACCATGAAAAAAATTGCTTTTTCTTTACATAATTTAAAGAGATCTCTCTCCATGTCTAACGTTGTAACACTAACTTCGTTTGTAACGTACAATATTATATTTACTTTTCCTTACTTTGATTTTTTCAACAATTGTTTTAACCTACTTATCATAAACACATATTTAATCTAATTTACCCTTTTCTAATATTATAATCACTCTTTAATATATACTAATATCGTAGTTATTAAAGATATAAATATATTATTTCAAAAAAGTTTCTAGAATAAATTGAAGGAAATTAAAGATTCAGTTGTGCAGAAACAAGGAAATAAACGACTGAAGAATTAGAGAAAATTTTTTGTGTCTTTCTATTCAATCGTATGTATATGTATATATACACAATTGAGTATTGAATAAAAATAAAGAAAGAAAATACTAATTACACTTGTCCTAATTTTATTTGTCTAATTGTAACAGTAAAATTTTATCCTAACAAACTATATTCCCTCACGTGCTTTCTAGTGAGGTATAAGATGCTTCTACTATTTAAATAAATCAAGGGTCCAGATTTGATCCATCAGGGAAAGATATATAACTAGATGTGTGTTTGTGATCAATTATTCCAAACTCCTTCAAATAAAACACCCGACACATATCTTAAGTTATATCGAAATAAACCTAGTTTGGTTAGTCTTTCTACTCCTCTCCTCTTCTTCCTTGTTCAGATCTCAATCCTCCATTGATAACCAAATTGAGTTGGGGTTTTGAATTTCTAACATAACTATATATAAAAAACTAAACTCTTCATAACCCAATGAACACACACACAAAAAATGGTGCTATCGTTCTAAAACAAATTACGAATACAGTATTTGTTATGCAATTTTCTTTTAGTTTATTTGATACGCAAATCTGGAAATTATATTAAAATAATAGCAGCATATAAACATTTATAATCAGTTAATGACCATAATTAAGGACAACAGTTTGATCATATATCAGTCTTTAAAAGCAATTAAGAATGACAAAATATAAGAAAATGCCAGCAAGAATCATTAACCGAATCGGTACTAACCACTCAGCTTTATCAAAAACTACTGACTTGAAAAATGAATGCAGAATCAAAAGATTTGGATGCTCTAGAATAACTTTCAAAGTACATATCCCTAAAATCAATTATAATGAGTAAAATATTGAAAAATAAATTAGTCATGTTATAAATTTTTTGCACTAATTATAAGTAATTTAAAAGAATTTCTTCCAAAAATAATAGAAGCAATGAAGGCTAGAATACTATAATCACAGAGAAAGTTAGTGTTATGAAGTCAAATCTACGCTAGGTTTCCAAGATTTTTTTTTTGTGTGTGTGGTTGGTATATATTGTTGGGCACATGCCCATGTTGTCCGGCCAAAGGCCAAAGGCCTAATGGCCTAATCCTATTCTCTTTTGGTTTGAATTCCTATTTGAAATTGGATTCGGTATTTATTCTTATTTAGAGTTGGTTTTGGCTTTAAGAGAAAGCACCACTCATTATCTATAAATAGGACAACCTTGGAGAATTGTTTTTATGCTCATTGGTAAAAGTCTTTGAAAGAATTAAACACATAAGAGTGATTTTTTAGAGAGCTTTCGTCAAGAGAGAAGAGAGAAGAGAGAAGAAAAGTATTCGTTTTGCTGTAGATTTTTATTTCGATCAGCCAATTTCAAATCATGTTTTCCGATTCATTAACCGTTAGATCGGGCTGCAATTTTGACTGAATGTTCGTAACATCTTGGTCCTTGATTTGAACGGTGGATATCAGAGTTGGAGGCTTATAGCATCTGATTTCATGCCTCGAAGAGCAGCTCCAGTTTTGTGACTTCTCCTCTTTTTCAATTGATTTGTCATTGCTCTTGTTGCTCCGTATTTGGCACTTGTTGTGTAGTCAATTTGAAAAATTTTTGTAATCCACTTATTTTTATAGTAGATTTTTTTGGATCTTTGTGATCCCGTGGTTTTTACCTTCAATTTGAAAGGTTTTCCACGTTAAAATTTGGTGTTCTTTATCTTCTTTAGTTTCGGGTTTGCCTCTTCCTTGACATAACATATATGACTTGTAAGTTTTGGCAAGTTTGTAGAGAGGGGCCGGATCTGTAGTTTGGAATTCAATAATCAATACATGTATCGAGAATCACGAGATTTCAAGTTTAAATTTTAATAGAGAATAATGATAAAGATATGGAGTAGGTGATTTCCTTCTATCTGAAACTTTGGAGGATATAGTTATCCAGTTCTTATAGGGGCATATGCATGTGAAGCTAAGCGGTGTCACGTAACACCACTTCGTCGAAATTTTTCACGAAATATATCTAATAATATTGTACAGGTATAATAACACAAAGAAAATGACACCACTTCATATATTATTTCTTGCCACGCTGATTAAGCTCCTAATTTTTTTCTAAGAGGTCAAAAGTTCAAACCACAACTAGATCATATTTTTTTTCAAAAATTTGAGAGTTTTTATTGTTAAAAATTGTAGTGAGGTAGAATTGAACTCACAACCTTTTCTAACTTAAGACTCGATAAAACTAATGGTCTAATCTATTGTTGAGTAATATGATAATTAATACTTATTCTCTGCTCTTCTATAAATATCGACACCACTTTCGAAAAATCCTGCGTACGGCCCTGGGTACCTATGCTTAGTGGCAATGGCAAAACTAGAAATTTTACTAAGGGGTGTCTAAATATAAAAAGGTATATAGACAAAAATATCAAAAGGAGTCAACATATAGTATATATACATCAAATAAAAAAAATTATCTCGCGACATAGTGTAATTTTCTGATGATGAGGTGTCAAATTAAATGAATGTGGTTCCGCCACTGCCTATGTTGGTCGTAGATAAAAAAAATTCTCTTAAATTAGTTTAGATACGCATAAGCTAATTCGAGCATCATAATTATCATAAGTTAAAAATAAAAAAGAAGGGACAAGCCGCATTATTTAGTACCATACAGAGGACCCACGAAGAGTTTTAAGGGGAAAAAAACGGCAAAGGGTCTGATTTGCCCCTCTACTATCATCAATAGTTTAAAAAAGTCCTCCGTTATACTATTAGGACATCCCAACCCTTGACGTTATACTATTATAAGTATATGCCCTTATTTTAACGGAAGGACCACGTGGCAGGCTTAAAACCATCCGGGTAATTTATTACCGGTATGACCCAGCCAATTACCCAATTAACAGACCTGCCACTAATGCCACTAGCTCATCAAGTGACTTAACAACCAACTAGCTCATCACCAGTATCTTCGTCGGCGTGCCATTCTCCAGCAACGAAGAAGCAAGAAAGCAGCAAGGAAGATAAAGAGGACATTTTTGAAGACGGCGATGATGAATTTGGCAATTCTAGTATGGGATTAGATAACATGGAACTTGCCAATTTATCCTGAACAACCACAAGTTTTTTGCTTTTCGACTGAATTAGACACCTCTAAATACGGTGGCATTCGCCAATCCAAGAGTTTATGTCCTGGTGGAGGTGATGTGTTTTCATGGAGCTTCTAACTATTGGAAAATCAAAGTTCAAACTTTAAAGTTTTATTTTGAAATGATATTGCAATTTTCTATTTTTTAATATATGAAATTAGATGATTTATCGGATCAACATCATCTTGATTTTGAGCTTTATTATTTTCATTTGTAATGATCTGAATAACTTGAAATTTGATTTACTTATTTAAGAAAGTTGAGTTAATTAAAATTATAATTACCTTGTTTTATCAAACATTTGGGGTTTCTGTATATTTTAAGGTAAGTGGGTTTTAATTGAGTCGGGTTGTGGGTTTAAGTGGGTAGCGGATCGAGTAAGAAAATAAAATGGGACGTTTTAATCAGGTGCTATCACGTGGCACTCCATCCAAATTAAGGGTATTATTATTACAAAGTATGACGGTAGAGGTATAGATAACCCAATAATATAATGAAGGATAATATTAGACAATATTTGAAAGTACAAGAGTATATTTGACCCTTTTTCGAAAGAAAAAAAAAAGAAGCAAATTGCAGCATAATTCTAATTTCGGGTCCTAATAAATTAAGAAGCTTTACAACCTATTTGAAAAGTTAATTCGAACGTCATAATTATCAAAAGTTAAAAAAAAAAAAAGAGGGGGACAAGCCGCAATATTTAGTACCATACAAGGACCCACGAAGGGTTAAAAGGAAAAAAAAAAAACAAATCGGGTCCTATAAATTAAGAAGCTTTACAACCAATTTCAAAAAGAAACACACTCTTCTATTATACAGCAAAATAAAGACAGGAAAAGTCATGCCTTGCTTTAATGTTTCAACTAACGTGAATCTTGATGGAGTAGACACTGCTCCTTTCTTCTCTGAAGCCACCAAAGCTGTTGCTTCTATCATCGGTAAACCCGAGAACGTACGTATTTTCTACCGAGCAAGTTAGGATCGATTATATGAATTTATAATTGCTATACATGATGATATATATCTTCCTATGTTGTCTAGGTAGCTATTTCTTTTCTTTCAGCAATAGTTTTTCATTCTACTTTCTTCTTTCTTAAAGAGGGGCATAAGATTCGTGTAAAGCTGAGGTTTTGTAAACAGTTCATATTATTGCGAAGGACTTTAACAACTCTTCTACTTCCTCCGTTTCATTTTATGTTGGCGATGTTTGCTTCAGGCTGGACTTAGGAAGAAAATAGTAGACACATATATATATAGGAGTATATATAGTGGCGGAATCAGAAATTTTAGTAAAGGATATCAAAATAAAAAAATATTAAACACACAAAGTAAATAAGGGGAATCAACATATACAGTATTTATGCATAAAAATAATTTTTTTCCTAACTAAACAGTATAATTTTCCGGAGAAGTGACTCCGATGCCGCTGGACACATATGAAAATTACTTTTAAAACTTGTGATTTCAAAAAGTATCGTGACGTATTTAGATTATATTCACAGGCGATTTTAAAATTGTCGTAATAAGAAAACTAGCAGGGCCCTTATTGTTTGTCTGTCGTCAATTGATTTGTGTATTATCAAGTTGTAGAAATGATTGAAGTACGTTCTTTTAAATGGTTCACACTTTTCTTATCCAAAACAAATGTCCTAAAGCTGGAAAAGTGATGTGTGCAACTTTTGCATCCGATTCTTGATCTAGTTGACCAAAATGAATGGCCACAGAGGGTTTGAGGTTATAATTTGAGATCCCTAGCAACTATGAAGAAATTGACACATTTTTTCAGGTTATAAAAATGTGTCCATTGTTATTGGAAAGTGACCACAAAAAAACTCTTTTTGAGTTTTGACCATTGTATTATTTTCTCCACCGAATTTGTTGTTCTTGCATGGGTGAAGGATACTATGATATGAGTCTTATTATTATTAATTGTTACTATTATTACGAAGCAACATCAAATTGACATTTTTAACCCACGCTAAAAATTATTTATATGCGATAGCCGAAAAGTGTATAAAATTAGTGTAGTTTTGACTTTTACATGTATGTGTTTTCACAGTTCGTGATGGTTGTACTGAAAGGATCAGTGAACATATCATTTGGAGGGAACAAGGAAGCAGCTGCATTTGCTGAGATTGTATCAATGGGTGGCATTAACTCAGATGTCAAGAGAAACCTTATTGCTACTCTTGGCACCATTTTGCATAATAATTTCTCCATTCCCAGAACTCGATTCTTTCTCAAGGTCTATGATACAACAATGGCTACCAAATTCTCCAAACTCTAAATTTTCTCAAATCAATATTACTGTAATCTTCATTCTCCTTTTTGTTTGCTAAGCAATGAAAGCATTACATAGTGATTTTCTTTTAAGGGCAATCCACCCTTACCATTTTGTTTTAACTCCCAACAATTTTGAGGTTTCTTGGTGCTGATTTTAGCAAACACAAAATTGGAAGAATTAACCTAAATAGTTGTCCACCCAACTGTTTAAACTAAAAATAGCCGGCGAATAATTCATGTATAATATGTGTATAACCACTATATATACATGCTAGGAAAAGTAAATGGTTGACTAATTGTGTAAACATCCCAGCAATGCAAGTACAGGAAAAGACACAAAACATTGAATATCAACCCTCCAAAAACTAAATGGTTTTCCCTTGGCAAGAGCATAATGTTGTGAAAGGAACTAGAGATTTTCCTTTGTGCAAATGATGGCTAACAACGCTATTACTTAACTGTACTATCAGCGTTCTATAGGGTTCGCCATTTCTGGTGTCGATACAGACAGCACTTTGCTACTTCCCAACGTTCAGCAAGTGCTTTTAGGCTTCCTAAAACATATAGTAACCCCCCTATTCACAATTGTAAATTAATGGCAAATATTGAACTCGTTGAACAAAGGATGTCTAAGAAGATGCAGCTAGCCTCTGTACTTCGAAAACAGAACTCAGACTTCCAATACTATAGCTGAGCAGAAACACCTTTTCCCTACTCCCCTCAAGTTGGGTGTTTGCCAACCTTGACCCTCCTTGTAACATTCGATCTGCAATCATGACCGGAGAGTTAGCTAGCAGGAGCAACACGTGTACATAATGGAAACTTAGCACGACGAAAAACAATTAAATAAGAGTTTAAATTATTAACACTATTAGTGTAAGGAATTTTTACACCATCATGTCACTTTTACCTATAGTAGCAGGTAACCTGTCTAATTTTAAAAATTACAAATCGCACATTTTAAAGAGGTTGATAGAGTAAAATATTACTTACACTAACGGCGTATATAACTTAAACTTATTAAATAATGATACGCACCACGTCTACAACTTCCTCACCAGGTTGAACCCCTCCAATCACATAAATAGACTCCTGTAGAACAACAGCTGCTGAATACCCTCTCGAGTGCTTCATTGGCTGCCCAACCATCCATGTTTCAAGACGGGGGTCATATATCTCAGTGTTAGGCACCATTATAGACCCATCGTACCCACCAAGTGCGTATCTGCATAGCAGTTGTGAAGCTAAAAGTAAATAACAAGAGGATACTCATCCCAAATGGGAAAGGCTACAACATAAGGCATAGCACCTGGTCCCTGCTCCCAAACCCCATCCCCGAACCAGAATAAAGAGGGTGACTACAGGAGAATGCACCTCCTACTCCTTTTGGAGGCATTATAATATCAGATTACAGATATGCAATCAAAAAGCACGAAATTGATAACAACTTACAACTTCCCGTCCAACACAGCCAATGCATGGCATCCTCTGCTCGTACTCATACTCTTAATTTTTGTCCAGGAATGTTCTCTGGGATCAAATCTTTCAGCAGTCCTGTGGTAACATTTGATCAGAAAGGAGATAGGAGAAGAGAGCAGAAAATTGTAACAACAAATAAATGCCTCTACACATGCACTTTAGCAGAATTCCTTTGACTAAAATTCGCGTAATCAGCATTACGAGACCAACAGATTGGAAAACCAAGTCTCCTCCTTGGGGAAGATATTAACAATTATATAAGTGATTGGAGACATGAGGTACAATGTCAAGTATCATTCACACATACAGTTCAAAGATGGGGCCAGAATAAGAAAAAAGGCAATTTCATAACTTACGCCAGGTAATTGCTTCCATCATATCCACCAACAGCATATAACGCACCATTGAGTTCTGCTGCAGCAAGAGAAAGTCGCTGCAAATACACACGCTTGGAAGATAAAGTCATGCTTCTGTAAGACAGATATAACAGTAAAAGCAAGTAAATGGAAACATATATGAGAAACTACTTAAGAACAATAATGCAAAACAAGATAACTGAAGGTCATGGTGTTTAAACAAGGACAAGGCAAGGAAATAGCATACTGTCTGAGTTACCGAGCACTGACAAGAATTCACTTGCTATTGGATTAAAATCTTTGCCAATCAACCTGCATAACTTCAGTTTGCAATTTTTAAGTTATCCTTCCTCTCCACATTTTTAGGTTTTCTCACTATTAATTAATTATAATAAGAGGCTGATAAGACTTGACCAGAAGGCAACACATAAAGATTTCAATAAGAAAAAATGAAGCTCAAGGACAAGATGATCCCATATTGACTTGCCAAAACTTTTAAGAGTGACAATATATTCCAGAGCAATACACATCAACGTGCTAGTTGGAAATTTGACTTTAACCGAAATAAGCTTTCTCGTCATTAATTACTTCAAATTCATCCATCTAAGCAAACAAGTTTCATCTTTTCATATATAGTTTATTGTTGCTGAAACAAATAAATACTGGTACATGCAAATAAAAGGAGCAATGAAGTTAACCTTCTGCAACATGGATCTTGTAGAAATCCAACGCTCTACTAGAGGATCATACATCTCAACCTCTGAAAAGCAGTCAATCCCATTGCTACCGCCAATTGCAAAAATTTTGTCCTTCAAAGTAGCACAAGCTAAACTACCCTTTTTCTTATTCAAGGAAGGATGTAGGGTCCACTCGTTATCTGCTGGATTATATGATTCAACTATACAAAAGTGGCATAGGATCAGCATTAGCAACTTAAGATGCTAGAGAAAGTGGAACATGGGAGCAATGAGTGCTGGGGCTAAAAACTATAAGATGTACCTGTGTCGTACCACAAGCTTCCAGTTCCGCCACCAAATACATAAAGCTCTCCACACAGTTTTGCAACTGAGGCATATGATCGAACTGAACTCATTGGCTTAAGAGACTTTAACACATCATTTGAAAGTGAGTATGACTCCAAGGTAGATAACCATGATACCCCGTCATATCCTCCGGCTAGGAAGATTGACTCAGGATCCAGCAGTACTTGATCAACTGGCGCAAACACTGTTTCATCAACCAATTGACATGACGGAATCGAGGACTCAGGCATCAAATATCTATATTTTAACTGCTTAATCTCTTCTCTTGCATCGGCCTGAAATACAAGGCAGATAACAGTCATCAGGAGTGCGTTTCTAAAATGCACATCATGCATACAAGTGGTAAGTTCTTATGTACCAAAGAGGACAAGAATACAAAATTTCATCGTCAATACGTGTAGATACAGTACAACATGCACAATAAACACTATGAAGTGGGAAAAATACTAGAATTCCAGAGGCGGGCAAAAGGATTTGTTCACCCTTAGAACATTTAGATACAGCAGAATGCACAATAAGCAACAAGAGAAGAAAGTACTAAATTCCCTGACACAACCACAAGGTTTTAGAAATAGCAGTATTGTTTCTTCTTCTTCTTTTCTGATAAAGGAAACACAAGGTTTGTCTCATGTTTGACGCTAGATAATAACACTGGATCCACTTCTCAGTTTTCATGAATACAAATATCATTTTCCCTTTGCATCCTGCAGCGCACCAAGAACCTTATTTCATTTCTTTGGTTCATAATGTAACCTTAATTACACCATGACATCCAATTCCAAATTGTTGAATGATCAAATCCCCATTTCCCCCAAGTTATAATGTTCCAAGTCTCTTACAGCCTAAAGCTGATAATTTCTCCTCTATGACAACAACAACATACCTAGTGTAACCCCACAGGTGGGGTTCTCCTCTAAATATTCTCCTCTAAATATTCAATTTCCAGTATCTTCTTCTCTCACCAATTGAAGCCCGACTTAAATAGTTTTAAAGTAAACTAACCAGTTCTATAATTACTACTCATATTACTTTTTGTCCTTCAGTATGTTCATAGCACTAACAAAACCCATGAATCAGCCAATTAAAGCTCCACCACTATACCACCTAAAAACATTACTCCAATTATGTAAGGTATGTCAACCATTCTCCTAGAAGACTGAGCCTATATCTGAATTGTTTGCACTTAGGCACCAGAATCTCATCTAATTTCACCCGACCTACATTTTTCTTACAGGGGGCTAAATTTGAAGTGCATATATTCTCTCTCACTTCTACTTATCATTAAGCCTTTACTTTCACAGTTCTATCTTTTGGTTGCTAATTTAGTCAATTAACATAAATATCATTTGAAAACAGAGTAACTTTCTCATACGAGTTACTAAAAAAGATAATTTTCTGGTAACAATATCCCTATCATCCTCTTTCAGAAATTAGGCTAGCTTTTCTTAGATACATACATCCCAATGAATCCTGAAGACCATCGGAAGTTATTGCTTGTTCTGATTGTTTCATTTACTTCGAAAGAGGAGACAAATGTCAAAACTTCTGAAACTTCTTTATTTTGTTTGAAAGATGAGAGACTGATGACTTTTCATAGTCAAAAGTGGTAACACAAATCCTTGGATTGCATATGGATTCCAGTGTTATATGAAAATGTGTTTTCTTACTTATGCCAACAACTCCACCTACCCCCCCCCCTCCCCCCCCC
>ML408962.1:114751-131035 GCA_005239525.1 Nicotiana knightiana
GCCACCTCCTCAACACACACAAAAAATAAAAAATGCCAAACGGAAAAGAAAAAGAAAGGACAGGAAAAGATCAGATCTCTGTATTCATCCATTGTTCCAAGATGTTTAACATAGTGCATGTCTTCTGCGGCCATATTCTCCAATAGAGACAAACCAAGAAGGAATGCAATTTCAGCACAGAATAGATATGGCACTATAGCTCTGAGATTGCGTACCAGCTTCTGCTCCAAACTACACATCTTATGAGTTTGCGCTTCTTTAGAAGCTTTCAATTCTTCCATTCCTTGAAGCAGCTGTAATCAAAATTATAGTTGAAGTGAACTAAAATTCCATCAATCAGCAGATACTACAAGAAGATGAAGTACCTGAGCTATAATATCACGATAGACAGCCAAGTCAGACGAGCTTTCTTCATTCTTTTCCTCTCTCAGTGTCTGTGTTTTCTGAAAAGTTTCTTGGCCAATCGTTACATCATTTATAGTGGCATTCGTCACTGCATTAGTTATTACCTCTGCATGCCCATTTATAGAGGTCCCTGAGCATTCATGTTGAATAGCCAATTCTCTAGTTTCCGTGTGTCTAAGATCCTTATCATATAATTCTACTTGATTATCTAATGGTGCCTCCAGCTGCTGGTTAGCGCCATTAGGACAAAGAAAAATGTCTCCCCCGCCAAAATTCCCATTTAAATCAAGTGGGTTGACAAAATTTTCTTTCAAGTCTTGTGGCTCGGATCGACCATTTTCCTCTCTATTGTCATTTGCCGGTAAACCTTGTATTATATTTCTCCATGTAACTGCATTCTCCGGCATGCAGCTGCTTGGAGCAAATGCAAGAGATGAGAGCTTGGAGATCAATTTACCAGCTTGAACATGATCTAGCTCAAATAAGAAATGGTTCTGATTGTAATAGTTATCCAGAATTATAGGTTTAAACAGACTTTCTGGCAGTGGTTGGCTCTGCAGACAGACACGCATCTGAACCTTCATTTATAGACAGGAAAACAGCAAACTTTTAACAGAAGATACTTCTGTGGACATAAACAGGAAAGCATCAACAAAAGAAAATAAACCCCAAGTAAAAACCATGACATAAAACCTGAGCAGGATATAGTGTTCTTCCAGAATCGTCCTTTGTCCAAGCATATGGATTGATAGACATTTCTCCAGAGCTTGCAGCTTCAAAAATACCATGAAGCTCCTTATTGCTGTAGTTGAACAAAAACAGTGGCAGACCTGGATCTATGTTCTTCACATATGAAAAATGTTTAGCAGGCAAACCTAAAAAAGGAAAAAGGAAAAAAGAAAAAAGATAAGCAATTCGATCAAAGGACAAAAATAAGAAGAAAGGAAAGAGTATATATAACAATTCTCAGCTCTCATGTGATAGTTAAAAGGACATCTAAAGCTAATTATCAAACCATATATATGCCTTTACTCCTAAATGTCCTAAATACTATTGTGAAAGGCCAAGCGGCCAACGTATTAGCACCCAAATGACTAACCAAATAGCTGTTTACGTAGACATTCTTTCATGGTATCATTCGTGCAACCAAATATGATACCGCCAAGTTGTCTTTTTGTCAAGTATCTAAAATCTCCAGTGTAGCTTGTCTGGTAGGGTAGTGATGATGCAGAATCAAATACAAAGGTCTGTGTTCTTCTCCCTGCTCCCATCCTGAAAAAATAATATGCGTAAAACTTACTCATCGTGACTATAACAGGAAAAATAAAAATACTATTACAAGCAAGCTAACCATATTGCATATTGCATGCTAATATTTTTACAGGAAAGTTTGTGTTATACTTTATACTTTAAAACAAAAAGAGAGAGATGACACAGCCGCACAAGAATTCAAATTGCTTAAAATTTGTAAATGAAAAGAGTTCTACAAAGAGTGACATAAAATTCCAAAATAGTACAACAAAAAGAATAGCAAAACCATTTGAAAAACGGACAAAAAAAAAACTAATTATAACATATAAGCATATGTCTCCACTTGTCTAGTCATTTAGTTTATTATGGTGTTCAGAAGTCGATGGGCAAATTTCATTGGGATGCTGAGAACGATTACAACCTATAGCTCACCCCTGTTTCCACATCTACCACCCAATAGAGCATGATCATTTTTGCCACCCAAGCTGTGCCCTAACAATCAATAAAAAGGGACAAAATTTATGGGAGATCAGGGTTTAAATCTCAACATAGGCAAAAACACTAGGTGTTCAGCTGACTATGGTTTTTTGGAAGAATTACCGGATACATGTGCAGTGAAAAATAAACTATGGGAGATTAGGGTTCAAATTCTAGCTGAGCAAAAAATATTAGGTGATTTTTTTAATAATGACTATTCTACCAGGTATCTGCTATCTTCCACCAGCACTCTGCGTACAAAGGCTTGTTGTATCGGGCCAATTTAAAGTACATCTCAACTATTCCATAGATACATGCTAACTCTGTCCACCAAAACTTAGACACGAGAAAAACTCACCTAATATTTTTTGCATCTACTAAAATTTGAACCGAGACCTCATGATTCTTCTCCCACTTCATTGACCCTTGGGTGTTTATTAGGTGAATTTTTATATTTTTCTAGGCCTTAGTGAACAGAGTTAACCGCAAGCTGAGTTGAGCACCACCATTATTAAAAGAGCAAGAGAGAACATGATCATTTTTTGGAAAATCAAAGGCATAACTATCAAAAATTCAGCAACTTAACACACGACGATATGAAAAAAATTTCACAAAATATAGACATTTTTTTATGTTCCTTGACAAGAAAAAATTCACCAAATATTATGAAGTTAGAAACCCACTTTTTAAGCTCCAACTCAGTGATGGATGTTTCCAGTGAAGCAAAATGTGATGGATTCATTCAGAGTATAAAAGTATGGTTAATGTAGAAAGAGAGAAGAGAGACGTGTAAATGTAGCTTAAGCAGAAGAAGGAAAGACGACAGACCTGGCTCGCAACAATGGGAAATGCAGATAGCCTGAAAAAGGAACTGCCACTCCCAGTGTAGTGGAGGAGCGAAACAGACACGTTAAATCCCAACTTTATAAGAAAATGACAACTCACTTTACAAGCGCAAAAGTTAATGGTGAGTTTAAAACACATTATTTATTAAAGTTCTTTTTATATTGTTTCAAAATATTTTATAAGTCTCCTTAACTTAACAAAATTGTAAATTACATTCTTTTAACTATGTTAATTTAATTCAACTATTCTCCAGGTAGATGAGACCAATATCAAAAATGGTAGTTTTAATATTCAAATGGAATAAAAAGCAATTCTTGGATTCAAAAGGAATATGTAAAAGGTGTTGGAATTATTCATAATGCAAAGTCAAAAAATTTCTTTTGAAAATCCATTTACAACCAATAGCTGTCACGATCCGAAATCCCACCTTCAGGCCATGATGACACCTAATGTTACACCCGCTAGACAGCCAACGTGTTAATTGAATTGATTTATTAACAAGTGAAAGTAATAAACACTGACTAGATAATTGAGATAAAATGCGGAAGCTTAACAAAATCTAAATAACAATAGCCAATAACAAAGAAATCCATTTAAATACAAAACCCAGAAATGGAGTCACAACCTCACGAACCAGTCTAAGATTTAGCTATAAATAACAGTTTGAAATAAAATGATATATCTGTCTGGAAACACATAGATGACAGAATGAAAGATAGACAGTGACGCCGAGATCCACGAACGCCTGCGGAACTACCTCGATTTCGTCTGAAATGGACTGAAGGATACTCCCCCTAACGATGTCCACTGGGTCCGGCTGCGTAATCTGCACAACATAAAGAAGTGCAGGTGTAGCATCATTATAACCGACCTCATGTACTGAGTAAGTGCCGAGCCAAACCTCGGCGAAGTAGTGACGAGGCTAGGACACGACAACAAATATTACTTGTGCAGTTCGATAATATAGCAGGAAATAAATAAGAAATACAGTTACGGGGAAGAACATATTGGGGATAAAAGAGGTAACAATTGCTAAAACAGTAGGATCAAGTACTCACTGGAATGTAGAAGTAAAACAGGAAGTAACAACTCGAAACAAGTAAAATAGACAGGAGAAGGCACAACATGACCCCTCGTGCATAGCCTCACAATCACAAGGCACGGAATGTCCCCTCGTGCATAAATAATAAAGTCACTCGGCTCAAAATGTCCCCTAGTGCATAACCTCACAATCACTCGGCACGGAATGTCCCCTCGTGCATAAATAATAATCACTCGGGACGGAATGTCCCCTTGTGCATAATGAATATAAAAGTAACAATTGATATGAAAGTTTAACAATACGACATTTCAAATGTACGAAATAATCAATAAAATTCTATTGTCCCGGCAAGGCACTCAGCTATAACCAATCTCGCTCAGAAGTATAATGTACCCTCGACCGAACACATACTCAATAACTTTCTACGTCATGAAATAACCTCAAGGTACCACTTCCAAGGTTCCCAATAATTCACAGCACAGAGAATATCAAAGAACATTAAATAACTCATCAAAATTCGACTCACGGTTATGCTTGACCACAACATATAGGTACATGTCACCTCCCTTATACGTTGGACATGAATACACATAGCAAATAAGACTCTATACCTATTCCCTCAAGCTAAAGTTAGGCCAAACACTTACCTCGACTCCAAGAATGCAAGTCAAGCCTCAATCACGGCCTTTCCTTTTGAATCTGACTTTGAAACGATAATATCTAGACATAATTGACTTAATAACATCAATAATTATTCAATAACTCAATCCTAAATCCTAATTATACATTTCTCATCGTTCTTCCAAAAATACTAAAATTCGACCCCGGGCTCGCTTGGTCCAAACACGAGGTTCGGACCAAAACCCGATCACCCCATTCCCCCATGAGCCTGAATATACAATTTGTTTTGAAATCCAACCCCCAAAATGAGGTCAAATTCCCAAAAATTGAAAAAGCCTTAACTCTAGCCAAAACCCCGATTTCTACCTTTGATTTCATGTTTTTAGACCTAGAATCTAGTAAATGTCGATGAAAATGGAAGAAAATAAGTTAAAGAACACTTACCTAAGAGATTATGATGAGTAAATGCTTCAAGAATCGCCTAAGAACTTTGGAGAAGAAGGGGTTTATGAAAAAATGGTGGAATCCCGTGTAAGTGTTCTGAACATATTTCTCGTGGGGGAGACTTTGTTTGGAAGGGTTACTTTAGTGGGGGTTTATTTGTACTGAACATCACTTAAGATATTGCTAATAATGCTAGTACTTTCAATTCTGCTTATATTGCTGAGTCTATTGATTTGTGGCATGGTAGACTAGGTCATGTTAATATTGCTTCTATTAAAAGACTTAGAAAAATGAAATTAGTTCCTGCAATTAATGTTTTTAATTTTTCTAAGTGTCCTGTTTGTGTAGAAGTAAAACATACCAAAAAGCCTTTTAAGAATGTAACTAGTAGAAAAACAGAATTCCTTGAACTAATACATTCAGACTTAGCATATTTCAAGAACACTGCTAGTAAAGGTGGAAAGAAATACTACATCACCTTTGTATATGACTTTTCTAGATACACTAAGGTATATCTTCTTAAGTCAAAAGATGAGGCTGAAAGCATGTTTTTAAAATACAAGGCAGAAGTAGAGAATCAATTAGACAGAAAAATCAAGAGACTTAGGTTTGACAGGGGTGGTGAATATAGTACTAATACTCTAGAAGCCATTACTGAGAAAAATGGTATTATACATGTGATTAGTGCTCCCTATACTCCCCAACAAACACTACAAAAAAATGGGTAAATTGCGGGGGTTAAAATTATAATTAGCGGAGGTTAGAAACCCCCGCTATTTGCTGTAGCGGAGGTTGAGCAGACTCTCGTAGTAAGAATCACCACTATTATTTGCGGCATATAAATGCGGGAGTTTCCCAAACCGCTGTGACAACAAATAGAGGAGGATTTTAACCTCCGCTAATTACAATTTCAACCCCTTCAATATCATGCACGAAATTATACTTTTGATTTCTTAAATTTAATTTTTCTTTTAGATGTGGGGGTTGTCAACCCCCACAATTTTTTATGTGTATGCTATCGATTTTTTTTTATTGGATTTTAACCCCATCTAATTTGAAATATACTTTAATTGATATTCTATCATCAATATGCCATACTTTTTCTCTAATATAAATTGAAATATTATTGCTTAAATCAAAACATTAAATTAAGAAGCATCAACTTTTCATTAACCAAGCAAAATACGATGTCAGAGTAGTATTATATGACATTAAGCTAAATTAAAACACAACTAATCATCCATGTTAGTCGGCTAATTACATTGTCCTAATACATTCACTTCAATTAAAATGAATTTCAATGAATGTCGTTGGGATTACTAGCGCCATAAGATCTTCTTGCATCATTGGGTGAAACGGGTCCACTAGCTGCATCACTTGGCTGCAGCAAAAAGTAAAACAAGTCAGATTAAGATGAAATGTATATTGTCTATTTAAATCAATAAACCATTGTTTATTGCCCTATCCATTTTAATATTTTCTGAAGATAGAGTCTTACGCTTCTAACTAAGGGAGTGTTTAAGTAATTAGATAAAAGCAAATAGATTATCAACTTTCTAGTTGAAAGGACATCGATTTGGAAGTGCGAGGAATTCACAATATAATAAACCATCAAATGAAAAAAAAACTGCACAATATACCAGAAATAAAAGAACTTAGTGTTTACCGTTGTAGGAGAAGAACCAACGATCGCAGCAAATTGTTCTGGTATTGACCCTTCTTTCATTATCATGTATGCTTTGAGAGTATTCAATAATTGAGCATACTTCTCTTGGCATCCAGGAGAAGAACATCCAGCATTATTACTCACGATTCTAATATTACCAAGATGAAGATTTGTCTATTTGAAAGTATTGCTTGGAGTAGCTCTTAATCTCAAACATCTTACCCTTCCAGGATGCTCTTTGCCTAGCACCTTACCAACAACATCATCTGGAGAAATTTGACTCATCCACTGTACTTTCACTCACCGCTAGCTCAATTTTTTCCTAAACACAATACATAAATCAAAGAAATCTGAGCCAACATTATAAATTGAGCATATGGTAACCATATACAGATGCCCATTGACACATTTCGGGCAGTAATACTACATAAATCAACAATGTCTTACATCCAATGATCCAAGTGAACCCCTTAGCAAACGCATTAATGAGCATTGTACAACAGTTTTAGTTTAAATGTTTGTCAACTGAATAAGCTAGAGGGAAATTCACCCTCCAAATTATTAAGAGCCAAATGCAAATTTACCAATCCATGAAACTCATCAGGTCTTAAAAAGCTAGGAATTTTTCCACTAACATTAGCTGAATTTGCTGAAAAATTCTTAAGGGAAGAAGCATTTTTAAGGCTCTCAGGTATTTCCCAACCAAGAAAAGGATTATTATCAACTTCAACAGATTGTAATAAAGACATTCCAGTAAAGAAATCAGCAGGAATGAAACTAAACTGATTGTTACTACATGGCTTAAACTGATTGTTACTACATGAAACTAAACTAAACTAATTGTTATTAAACTGATTCCAACAAACTCCCCTTTATCATCTGAAAAAACTACATGGTTCCACTTACATGGATCCGGGTCAAGCCAACCCAGTTCTTGAGGTGAATTCAAGCTGTATGATTCTTGAGAACATGATCCTAAAAAAGGAAAAGTTGGCAGTTGATTTTTGTGTTTGTCAATTGTTTCTTTCCTTTTGGTTAAATTTTAAAGTATAAATACATGTATCCCTAACTAGTTATAATCATTTGTATGTTTAGTATATGAGTTTGTTATTTATGATTCTTATTATTGTTAATAGGAAATGAAACTAATGTCCTAAAATAGACTAACAAGTGGTTCAACCAATCATTATTTACAGTATTCCAGTAAAGAAATCAGCAGGGCATGACTATCAAACTATACACAAACCAAACCATAGTAATTAGTAGCATTGGTGATAGTATATAACTTACACATATTTATTTTGCCTCCTCATTGATATATGATCCATCGCTTTTTGTATGTGTAGCAAGATAAAGTTGTGCTCGTCCAGGCTTTCTCCCTGTCTCATCCATCTATGTATGGAAAAAAATTAGGAATAGATTAACTGTAGTAGAAAAAATAAATACATAATCTAAAATTTAAATAGTAAAGTTAGATAAAGGAAGTGACATATTTCACCATTCCAGCCCTTTATCTAGAATTAGGTTTGGAGCCACCGGTGTGTAGAACTGTTTGTTTCTTTCGATTTTCAGCATTTCTTTTGCACATGTTCTAACAAGAAGATACATTTCAGTCAATTATGTAAGTGAATAATCATATATTTATGCATTCCAATGTGAGTTTTCAGAAAAATACCTGAGTTTCTTCTTTATAGCGGTAGTTCAAAAAGCAAGTCCATTGATCCCGAGTAATATCTACTGGAACATTATCCATAATATCATCTTTGGTTTTAAGTGGGTCTTCAAACTCATGCCACAAATTCTGCTTACTTGCCGCCCATTTCTTTGAAATAGAACGATAAACATAATCTCGTGCAACTTCCTCAATGGTCATAAGACAAAAATGAGGCTTCAAAAATAAATCTTGGTTAGTTCATCTTTTATATACATATATAAATCAAAGACAAAAGAGAGATATAGTTATAAAGATATAGAGCTTATACCTTTATAATGTTATTAAAACAGTCGTCAAAGTATGACTTAGACATATCCGGCCATTTGTCAAAGCTAATTGGAAATATGGTAGAATCAGTTGCTAAAAGGCCACATACGCCTGCAAGAAGGCCTTGTGCTTCGCCAATCGGATCCGAGCAATCAAACTCTACCACAACACGTTCTCCCCGAGGTAAACTTAATGCTTCTCTAGTCTTCAATTTAAGCCTTTTGGTATCTCCTTGTGAATTGACAATATAAAAAAAATAATGAAATTGCCTATGCCTTAGTATAAGAGAATATATGAATAAGTTGCAATAATCATTAACTTCTCAATTGAAGAAGCTATTTTTTTATACTTTGCAGATAGTATAATCTCAAAAAAATTTCTTATTTCCTACATTTACCCAATTTTTCAGAACTTGTAGTGCATATAGCAACAAATCTTGTGACCTTGAACTTCTCAAATATTGTGGCATCTATACCACTTGTCATACTTACTTGTAAGCCTTGCTTTTAACCTTAGGTGCAAAAAAATACTACAAACACCTTGTAGCCATCTCATATTCAACAAAACGAATTATGGATTCATCTGACTATGTGAAGAAAATGGCTCATGTTATAGGCAGAAACGTCAATGTGCATACACAAAAAGAAGCTAGCATCCAATTGTCACGACCCAAATTTCCTTCCGTTGGGTATCGTGATGGCACCTAGTCTTAGGGACTAGGTAAGCCTAACATTTCTACTGAACAACAATAATAATAAAGAAACTAAAAAAAAATCAAAATATAATTCTTGACAGAGTTTACAATTTCCCAAAACCCGGTAAGTACAAGTCATAAGCTCTACGAAATCTTTCTATCAAATCTAAGTGCAACTGCAATAAGTAAGTACAGTTGAATAGAAATAAAACAGGAAGGTGACTCCGAAGCCTGCGAAAGCAGCAGCATGTTACCTTGAGTCTCCTCAGCAACGATCTGCGCAGCTACCAACAACCATAACCTGAAGCTGCACAAAAAATGTGCAGAAGTGTAGTATGAGCACACCAAAGCGGTGCCCAATAAGTATCAAGACTAACCTCGGTGAAGTAGTGACGAGGACTAGTCAAGACACCACCGGTCCAATAAGTAAAAAGGTAAGATGTATAAATGACCGAACCAACATATCTATCTAAAGATTTCTCAATGTATTTAACGATACGATGGAATAACATGGAAGATAATTCAATAATCACGATCAACGGAAAACATAATAGGAATACGCAAAGAGAATGGGAAGGATGCAATCCAAATGGCGGGAACTACAACCCAACAAAAACACAAGCAACTCAGCAATACATCAATTTATTCACGTCAGGCCTTAGCCAATGACTCAATAAAACTGGTCAAACTTTCGAGTGAAAACCTTTAAATCGTGAGTTCATTTTTAAAACTTTAAAGATATAATCATTTCGGAATAGAGAAATTTCTTCTTTGAAACGTACCTTCTCTGAATGTATATTTATATATTTTTTATAAAGAAAAATCTGTATAACATAGTCTCTTCAAATACGGGGTGTTCAAATACACTTTCCCAAATACTGTTCTTTCAAGTATCATCAAAATACGTGATGTTTCAAATATATTTTCCCAAGTACTGCTCTTTCAATTATCAACAAAACACGTAGTATTCAAAATATATTTTCCCAAGTACTGCTTTTTCAAATATCATCAAAATATGTGATGTTCAAAATATATTTTCCCAAGTACGACTCTTTCAAATATCATCAAAATATGTGATGTTCAAAATATATTTTCCCAAGTAATGCTCTTTCAAATATCGTCATTCTGCAAGACAAATGTTTTTCAAATATACTTCCGAAAAGAAGTCCTTTAGACATAACTTTTCCTGGAGATAATTGTTTTTCATCTATACTTTTCAATATATATATATTTATATCTTTCGATTCAAATCTCCTCAGTCATAAACTACTGGAACTCAGTCCATCACTCAGAATTTGTCATGCAATGCAGTACATGGGGGAATCTCCCGGATCTCTGTCCGTAGTCCCAATTTAAATATGCGATGCAGTACAGGGGGAAAGCTCCCGGATCTCTGTCTGTAGTCCCAATTTAAATATGCAATGCAGCCACTGAGAAAAACAACCAGAATGCTATATAAACAATATATATTTCCACAACCGGCACGAAAGCAAACAAGGCCGAATACAAAGTGCGATGAACAAAATCAATACAAAGACTTAAATCACAATGTGGTAACAACTCGTTCATAAGAAGTAACCACTGAGAGGAATGCCAAGCACAAAGAGAGAACAACATAACGAGGGAAAGACAAGACAATTATAGCAACGATTATGTACATTCAAGTTCACAATCAAGAAAACCAAATCATCCCGGCAAGGGAATCAACTATAACCAATCTCACTTAGACAATTAGCTTCACCGAATAAACTCCGTTTGAACAATGCTCAGTAAAATAGGCAGCATATGAAGGAAGACATAGCATAACGGTAGGAAAAACAAAGTCTTCATTTAAGTCAATTAAGCCATATAAGAAACAAGGAATGCTAGGCAAATACTTCTAACTTGAACAGGAGGAGATGAGATTAGAAATCAGGAATTCAGATATAACAAGTTCAATTCATATAAGAGGAACATAAGGACCCAAAAATCCCTAAAGGGCAATCTATTTGCCAATAAGTTTGACTACATACTCGTCACCTTGCGTACGCGGACTACAATCAACATAGAAGACTCAATCCTAAGGGGTAGTTCCCCTACACAAGGTTAGGCAAGATACTTACCTCAAAGACGACAACCCGGTACTCAAAAATAGACTTCTCGGGCGGGAAGGCCTCCGGACGGATCAAAATCAACTAAAACAACTTCAAAATACATACAAAATGTATAAGGAACGATTCCGAATAATAAAGTTTCAATCTTTGCAAATTTATAAAAGTCGACCCCTGGGACCGCACCTCGGAACCCGACAAATTTTACAAATTTTAATTACCCATTCCGATACGAGTTCACCCATACTAAATTTATCCAATTCCGATAACATTTGGTCATTCAAATCATAAATTTTCATTTTTGAAGTTTTCTTTCAAAACTCACAATCCTCTCAACCCAAAACACAATTTAAATGATAAAAATAAGAACTAATTCATGAAATATATTTAATTCTAGTGGAAGAACACTTACCCATTTGATTTGTCTGAAAATCCCTCAAGAAATCACCCAAAATCGAGTTCTAGAAGTCAAAATATGTTTAAAATGGTGAAACCCCCGATTTTGGAAACTTATAATCTGCCCAGGCTTTTAAAGCACCACGATCGCGGGGATCGAGGCATGATCGCGTAGAAGGAAAATGAAGCTAGCTTAAAATGCTCTACGCGATCACGGAACAGCTCATGCGATCGCGTATAAGGAGTAAGTTAGCTTCTGCGATCGCGGACCAATAATTGCGATCGCATAGAAGAAGAAATGGCCACTGCCAAGATAACACTGTGCGAACGCGAACGTGGGTATGCGATCGCGTAGAGTGAAGTATACAAGTTGTGCGATCGCAAAGTGAACAGTGCGATCGCGATTAAAGAAACTGGGCTGGTCCATTTTACACTATGCGATCGCGGATTTGCCTATGCGTTCACATAGAAGGGGACACCAGATAGCAGAAACAACAGAGGAAAATGGACCCGAACACTATCCGAAACACACCCGAGCCCTCAGGGCTCAAAACTAAATATTCACACAACCTCAAAAACATCCTAAGGACTTAGTCTAGTAATCAAATCACCAAAATAGCATCATAAACATCGAATTAAACCTCAAGATCAATGAAATTTCTCAAAACTTCTTTAAACATCAATTTTTGCATTTAAGGTCCGGATCACGCCAAACGAAGTCTGTTTATTTCCAAACTTCATAGATAACACATATAAATCATATCGAACCTGTATCGGGCTTCAGAACCATAATACGGGCCCGATACTACAGGTTTCACCTCAATTTTCATTTTCAAAAACCTTTATATTTTTCAGAAAATAATTATCTTTAAAAATTCATTTCTCGGGCTTGGGACCTCGGAATTCGATTCCGGGCATACACCCAAGTCTCATATTTTTCTACAGACCCTCCGAGACCGTCAAATCACGGGTCCGGATCCGTTTACCAAAAACGTTGACTGAAGTCAACTTTATTAAAATTTCCTATACAAAATTATCATTTTTATCAATTTTTTCACATAAAGGCTTCCCGGCTACACGCCCTGGCTGAGCGCGCAAATCAAGGTGATATAGAAGGAGGTTTTCACGACCTCGGAACACAAAATTAAATAGAATATACGGGATGACCCTTTTGGGTCATCACAATCTCCCCCTCTTAAACAAGCGTTCGTCCTCGAACGTGCTAAGATTCACTTTGAACTCATTCAATCACTGATTTTGCATTCCCAACACACACCCGCGGGTGATCCCACGTCACCCCAACCTACTTAAGCCTGATGATACCATCACAACTGCCATATAGCCTTCTCACCATCATCGATAAGCCTCATACCTCAATTCCCCACTTTCTACTCATTTCCAAAAGACTCGATTCTGAATCCATATCCGGTATTAGCCTCAACCAACTGCATCAACTCAAGTCTATGACATAAGGCACAGCCACACAACATAGCACATCACACATAGGCTCAATAGCACTTTTGATCACCATAACTACCCGAAATCAACTCAACATTGGCAATTAGTCCCACATATGGAAGAACTCTGTTTCCAAATCCCATAATACCGATAATGATGCAATAAAAATGAAGACCTCATCAATATACACCCGAATCACCGAGTCACATCTAACACCATCGGGCACACATCCTGCAAACTGAACTAAAGAAGCACATAACGAAATGACTGAGTATGAAAGATAGAAGCACATAAAGGTACTATCAAACAAGCCCATAGGCATAACTCTCTATCAATAATGACTTACCAAAAGCCATATAACAAGTAAAAAGCAAAGCATATGAACAAATCACAAGGATTCCATCCTGATAAAATTTCCACCGCGGTACTCAGCCCGATCCAAACATATCAAATCACAAAGAATCACGAGGGTCTCGCCCTCACTCTACGACACATGTCGAATACCTATATACCAATAGAGATATCCCGCTAATTCATCTCGGCTAACAAAATACTAGCGCTCACTTACTCACATCTCAAAGAAGTATCAAATCACAGCTCGAAAATAAAATACTCAAGAGAATCGCATAAAGCTTACCACGAAGGACGACATGGACCCACTTCCAGTTTCACCATTAGCAAGGATGAATAAAACAATGATAGGCACAATTACTACTCATGGTATCTCCCAGCAGGAGCAAGCACAAAAATAGGGTGCAACACATGAAACTCACTCATAATGAGACAACAAATAATGGAAACTCGTCCTGACCAACAGGACTATAGTGAAATACAATCAGTGCCCCTATGAAATACATCAAAACATACCTGCGTGATGATACCTGGCACAACAACCTTTATTTACTATATGCAACACAACAATGGGTCGGGTCTCCCCCTTTTAGGCGTCCTCTACTCACCTGAACACCCTACCATAACTCTCCCACCTGAATCCTGGGAACAATCTCTCACTCTGTGGCTAACATCTCCACACTGAAAACAATCTCTTTGCCAATGTGGCTGTGGAAAACATACAATACGGATCCTCTGAGACCCATGAGTACCTGAAACGCTCCCATGCAAAGCTGGTAATGCAACTGAACTGGTTGACCCAAGATTCTCTACTGTGCCTGAGTCCCTCAATGAATCTACGGACTCGCCTCCTAACTGAAACGATCAAGTGAGGTGTATATCTGGCCAACTCACTGAATCCAACGACATACTCCAATAGTGACATAGCGCCCTGACGCAACTGCTCAAACTCCGCGCACCATACATCCCGAAAGATCTGAGGTGCAACTCTCTCAAAGCATCTCCGAAAGGCTGAATCCATGCTAGTGAAGCTAACTCGGCCAAATTACCCCAATTCATATGCCGCCACCGCTGATCACCCCACTACTCTGGACCTGAGACGTGACAAAAGCAATCCCGCTCGTCTCCACAATACCTCTAAATCACAAGGTGCTCTACCTCCGATGTTGGTTTCCTAACCACAGGCTGAACTGAAACCACATGCCGTACTGCCATGACAACTGGAACTTGACCAATATGATCTCACTGCTCTGGAGTGTAGATAGTGGGAATCTGAACTCCTCCCCTGATCTGTGAAGCAACTGGTGCACTAGAATCAACCCTGCCTGAGCCGATGTACCAATTGTACTCAAAACTGGGCTCTGGTCTTCTGAAGTTCGGGGTAGCAACAGGCACCCCCAGTACCTGTCCCCTAACTAGGACTACTGGCGACTCCTCAACGGCTGCTCTGGTAGGCATCTTAACTACGGCACGTGCTCCTCGTTGGCCTCTGCCTCTGACCCTTGCAACATTTGCTTCGGGGTAACATAATCCGGAACCGCCGCTCGTGTCCTCACCATCGGTGAGAGAATGGGACGATAATTTCAAAATTCAAGATCAATGAACTTGCACGATATGAATGAAGGAAGTGAAATTGTCCTGATAGTCCCGTAGCCTCTCGAAGATATGTACAGACGTCTCCGTATCGATCCGCAAGACTCTACCAAACCCGCTTATGACTCGTAGCACCTATGAACCTAGAGCTATGATACCAACTTGTCACCACCCAAATTTTCTTCCGTTGGGTATCGTGATGACACCTAGTCTTAGGGACTAGGTAAGCCTAACATTTCCACTAAACAACAATAATAATAAAGAAACTAAAAAAAATAATTTCGAAATAGAATTCTTGACAGAGTTTACAATTTTCCAAAATCCGGTAAGTACAAGTCATAAGCTCTACGAATCTTTCTATCAATCTAAGTACAATTGCCTAGGAATAAGTAAGTACAGTTGAATAGAAATAAAACAGGAAGGTGACTCTGAAGCCTGCGAACGCAGCAACAGGTTACCTTGAGTCTCCTCAGCAATGATCTGCGCAGCTACCAACAAGCATAACCTGAAGCTGCACACAAAATGTGCAGAAGTGTAGTATGAGCACACCAAAACGATGCCCAGTAAGTATCAAGACTAACCTCGGTGAAGTAGTGATGAGGACTAGTCAGGACATAACCGGTATAATAAGTAAAAAGGCAAGATGTATAAATGACCAAACCAACATATCTATATAAAGATTTCTCAATGTATTTAACGATACGATCGGATAACACAGAAGAAAATTCAATAATCACGATCAACGAACAACATAATAGGAATACGTAAAGAGAATGGGAAGGATGCAATCCAAATGGCGGGAACTACAACCCAACAAAAACACAAGCAACTCAGCAATCATCAATTTATTCACGTCAGGCCTTAGCCAATGACTCAATAAAACTGGTCAAACTTTCGAGTGAAAACCTTTAAATCGTGAGTTCATTTTTAAAACTTTAAAGATATAATCATTTCGGAATAGAGAAATTT
>ML408962.1:132070-143568 GCA_005239525.1 Nicotiana knightiana
TACTTTCTCTGAATGTATATTTATATATTTTTATAAAGAGAAATCTTTATAACATAGTCTCTTCAAATACGGGGTGTTCTAATACACTTTCCCAAATATTGTTCTTTCAAGTATCATCAAAATACGTGATGTTTCAAATATACTTTCCCAAGTACTGCTCTTTCAAATATCATCAAAACATGTGATGTTCAAAATATATTTTCCCAAGTACTGCTCTTTCAAATATCATCAAAACATGTGATGTTCAAAATATATTTTCCCAAGTACTGCTCTTTCAAAATATCATCAAAATACTTGATGTTCAAAATATATGTTCCCAAGTACTTCTCTTTCAAATATCATCAAAATATGTGATGTTCAAAATATATTTTCCCAAGTACTGCTCTTTCAAATATCATCAAAACACGTGATGTTCAAAATATATTTTCCCAAGTACTGCTCTTTCAAATATCATCAATATGCAAGACAAATGTTTTTCAAATATACTTCCGAAAAGAAGTCCTTTAGACATAACTTTTCCTGGAGATAATTTCTTTTCAGCTATACTTTTCAATATATATATTTATATCTTTCGATTCAAACCTCCTCAGTCATAAACTACCGGAACTCAGTCCGCCACTCAGAATTTGTCATGCAAAGTAGTACAGGGGGAAGCTCCCGGATCTCTGTCTGTAGTCCCAATTTAAATATGCGATGCAGTACATGGGGAAAGCTCCCGGATCTCTGTCCGTAGTCCCAATTTAAATATGCGATGCAGTACAGGGGAAAATCCCCGGATCTCTGTCCGTAGTCCCAATTTAATTATGCGATGTAGTACAGGAGGAAAGCTCCCGGATCTCTGTCCATAGTCCCAATTTAAAAAAAACAATCAGAATGCTACATAACCAATATATATTGCCACAACTGGCGTGAAAGCAAACAAGGCCGAATACAAAGTGTGATGAGCTAATCAATACAAAGACTTAAATCACAATGTGGTAACAACTCGCTCATAAGAATTAGCCACTGAGAGAAATGCCAAGCACAAAGAGAGAACAACATAACGAAGGGAAGACAAGACAATTATAGCAACGATTCTGTACATTCAAGTTCACAACCAAGAAAACCAAATCATCCCGTCAAGGGAATCAGCTATAACCAATCTCACTTAGACAATCAGCTTCACTGAATAAACTTCGTTTGAACAATGCTCAGTAAAATAGGCAGCATATGAAGGAAGACATAGCATAACGGTAAGAAAAACAAAATCTTCATTTAAGTCAATTAAGATCATATAAGAAACAAGGAATGCTAGGAAAGTACTTCTAACTTGAACAGGAGGAGATGAGATTAGAAATCAAGAATTCAGATATAACAAGTTCAATTCATATACAGGGTACATAAGGACCCAATAATCCCTAAAGGGCAATCTATTTGCAAATAAGTTCGAGTACACACTCTTCACCTCGCGTATGCGGACTACAATAAACATAGAAGACTCAATCCTGAGGGGTAGTTCCCCCACACAAGGTTAGGCAAGATACTTACCTCAAAAACGACAACCCGGTACTCAAAAATTGACTTCTCGGGCGGGAAGGCCTCCGGACGGCTCAAAATTAACTAAAATAACTTCAAAATACATATAAAACGTATAAGGAATGATTTCGAATAATAAAGTTTCAATCTTTGTAAATTTAAAAAAATTGACCCAAAAGTCGATCCTGGGGACCGCACCTCGGAACCCGACAAATTATACAAATTCTGATTACCCATTCTGATACGAGTTCACCCATACTAAATTTATCAATTCCGATAACATTTGGTCATTCAAATCATGAATTTTTATTTTTGAAGTTTTCTTTCAAACCCCACAATCCCCTCAACCCAAAATACAATTTAAATGATAAAAATAAGAACTAATTAATGAAATATATTTAATTCTAGTGGAAGAACACTTACCCATTCGATTTGTGTGAAAATCCCTCAAGGAATCGCCCAAAACCGAGTTCTAGAAGCCAAAATATGTATAAAATGGTGAAACCCCCGATTTTGGAAACTTATAATCTGCACAGGCTTTTAAAGCACCGCGATCGCGGGGATCGAGGCGCGATCGCGTAGAAGGAAAATGAAGCTAGCTTAAAATTCTCTACGCGATCGTGGAACAGCTTATGTGATCCCGTATAATGGGTAAGTTAGCTTCTGCGATCGCGGACCAATAATTGCGATCGCATAGAAGAAGAAATGGCCACTGCCAAGATAACACTGTGCGATCGCGAACGTGGGTATGCGATCGCGTAGAGTGAAGTCTACAAGTTGTGCGATCGCGATTAAGGAAACTGGGCTGGTCCATTTTACACTATGCGATCGCGGATTTTCCTATGCGATCACATAGAAGGGGACACCAGATAGCAGAAACAGCAGAGTAAAATGAGGGAAAATGGACCGGAACACTATCCAAAACACACCCGAGCCCTCGGAACTCAAAACAAAAATTTACACAACCTCAAAAATATCCTACGGACTTACTCGAGTAATCAAATCACCAAAATAGCATCATAAGCATCGAATTAAACCTCAAGATCAATGAAATTTCTCAAAACTTCTTTAAACATCAATTTTTGCATTTAAGGCTTGGATCATGCCAAATGAAGTCTGTTTATTTCCAAACTTCACAGATAACACATTTAAATCATATTGAACCTGTATCGGGCTTCGAAACCATAATACGGGCCCGATATCACAGGTTTCACCTCAATTTTCATTTTTAAAACCCTTTATATTTTTCAGAAAATAATTTTCTTTAAAAATTTATTTCTCGGGTTTGGGACCTCGGAATTTGATTTTGAGCATACGTCCAAGTCCCATATTTTTCTACGGACCCTCCGGGATCGTCAAATTATGGGTCCGGGTGCGTTTACCAAAAACGTTGATTGAAGTCAATTTTATTCAAATTTCCAATACAAAATTATCATTTTTATCAATTTTCACATAAAGGCTTCCCGGCTACACACCCGGGATGCGCATGCAAATCGAGTTGAGATAGAAGGAAGTTTTCACGATCTCGGAACACAAAATTAGATAGAATATACGGGATGACCATTTTGGGTCATCACACCAATTTTAGAACTAACAAGCCTAACTACTATATATAGCCTTAAAATGATTTTCTTAATACTTAAAACATCTGTTTACAAGTTAAACTCACAATTTCTCCTTACTGCTAATTAAAAGCTACATAGTAATACATTTTGGTTATACTTATTGGATGATGTGTATACTATGTATGATGCCAAGGTTGCTTTGTAAGACTTGCAGATTTGAACTATTTTCCTTACATTTTAGAAGACTTGATTGTTGCTTCTGTGTTAAAGTTGTAGGATGGAACAAGTATTCTACTGTCTAATGTGTTCAAACTGAAGGCATATGATGAAGTAGATGCTTGAGAATAAAATACAAACCATTTTTACTCAACAAGAACATGAACAAAACCAAAAGAAAATGGTGTGAAGACATGTATCTTCATCTAGAAATTGTAACGAAAGGATATTGATTACCTATTCCATCGATAGTCCAATGGTGTGAAGACTCACGTTTAGCACGCTTAATGGATGTTGCTTTTGGTGGTGTGGGATTAACATAAGATTGAAATGAAGGAGTTGGTAGTGATGTCGCCTGAAATGAATGAGTCGGCTGAATGGAAGGAGATATTTGTTCTGTGGCTTGAAATGAGGCGGTTTGATGTCTTGTGGCCTGAAATGAAGGAGTTGGAAGTGTTGTGGCCTGAAATGAGGCAGTTTGCTGTCTTGTGGCCTGAAATGAAGGAGTTGGCAGTATTGTAGCCTGAAATGAAGCGGTTTGCTGTCTTGTGGCCTGAAATGAAGGAGTTGGCAGTGTTGTGGCCTGAAATGAAGCGGTTTGCTGTCTTGTGGGTTGAAATGAAGGAGATGGTAGTGATGTTGCCTGAAATGAAGGAGTCGACTGTAATGTAGTCGGGAATGAAGGACTCAATTGTGATGTCATATCTTGTGTTGCATCAACCGGTTGTGAAGGAGGCGCTGTTTGGGTTGACTTTTGCGAATTCTAGAAACGTTTCGTCTTCGACATATCTACAATCAACAAAAAAATTAATAAGTGATATAAAACAAAATAAAAAATACGCGCATATTTATAAATAGAAGAAAGAAAACAAAGATACACAAAAATTGACATGCATATTCAGACATATGCTCGTCTATTGCAATTTGGATATTCTCATAAGCAAAATCAAAGAATTGTTCAATTTTTTGTTGTTGGTATGGTTGATTCTCATATATTTCATTTTCATCAACCTCTCCCATATCAAATCTCTCGGCTTTAGATGTACAGCCACACTCCATTCTTTACCAATTCCATCATCAATATAGTAAACCATATTTGCTTGAGATGCTTCAATGTAAGGATCATCATCCTCGTGATCACCAATATGAATCAATCTAGAAAAATTGACACAATAAAAATTCCAAGCATATTTTTTGAACCCTCTATCACGAGTAGTGTCAGCCCACCTGGAATTTGAAGAGCACAACCGTAAATCGATAATAATTAAGCTCAATAATATCTTCTAACTTCCCATAGTACAGAAAATCTGCTTGCCTTGCACTTCTATCAGCACTAGATGCAACATAAGAGGTGTCAGAGGTAAGAAAAACTCCACTATTTTGAGTTTTTAATCCTTGATCCCTAGACAAAACTCGAAATTTGAATCCATTGATGTTATAAGATGTGAACCTTCTAGCATCTGGCGCTGGACCTCGTGCTAGGAACTTCAGATCAGTAGAGATGGTGTCTGCAATTTCTAGGTTCATAATCTAATAATAACAAACTTATTTTATTCAAGCATATTAAATCCAAGGAGAACATCTACGTAATGCAAATATTATTATACCATTCACTCACCCGCTTTGGGAACCAATCAGGAAACTCTCTATTAACCCTCCTCTCTAAATCTGATATTGAAAGTCTCTGTCCTCTTGTGCTCTTTCTTATGTGATCCCTAAACTCACTTCAAAGGAGATAACTATATCAATTTTAATTAATTTAACTCTAAACTTTTGTCGTTATGCATATCAATTTTATTTACTTACTCAATAAATGGCTTCACTGTTGAACAATTAAATAACACATATCGATGAGCTTGCGTCTTCACCAATGGAGTAAAGGTGAATGTTGAGGAGCCTCCAACCGGTTTACCTTGTGGAGGGAAGATAGAGGATATTTCAAAAGCCTCATTAAGATTTGGTTCATCATTTACACGTCTAGGCCTATTCAGCCTTGCCTCAATCCCCTCAAAGTAACGAGAACAAAAAGTAAGAGCTTCTTCAACAATATAACCTTCAGCTATGGAACCTTGTGGTTGTGCCTTATTCCTTACGACAGACTTAAAATTACTTAACAATCTATAACATAAAATGAAACAGGTTTAGAACAAGCACTTAACTTGAATTAATATGACATATATCAAAATACCGAATAAGAAAAATTTTACTTTTCAACAAAATACATCCACCTGTAATGTACCGGACCACCTTGTATTGCTTCATCTACTAGATGGACAGTTAAATGAACCATTACAGTAAAGAACGATGGTGGGAATAATATCTACAAGTGGCAAAGTGTGAGCACAATGCGATTTTGTAACTTTTCTAGATCCGCAAAACTCAAACTTTTAAGACAAAGTTATCTGAAAAAAGAAGAAAGCTCTACTAAGGCTGCAATAACCTCCTTTGGGAGCACATTGCAAATTACTATTGGTGGCAATTGTTCCATAATAATGTGACAATCATGACTCTTTAATCCAAAGATTCTCCTTTGGTCCGGATCAATGCAATGAGAAATATTACTCGAGTAACCATCTGACACTGAAATATTCTTTAAAGTTGTGAGGAAAGCCACTTTCTTTTCCTTTGGAATGGTAAACGCAGCAAGTCGGCAATCATCATTATCATCAGGCCAAAGATCACGCCTTATACCCATATCTTGTAAATATTTTTGTGCCTTAATATTGTCCTTTGACTTGTCTTTATCATTTCTCAATGAATATATAATATTGTCAAACACATTCTTTTCAATGTGCATGACGTCTAAATTGTGGCGCAACGAATTGAATTCCCAATATGGAAGATTAAAGAATATGCTTTTTTTCCTCCATTGTTGCGCTGTACCTTGCCCAATATTTCTTTGTCTTGATCTTTTCCTTCTCTCAGTCAACTCAACCGGGTTTCCAAAAACATCAATATCTTTCACTTGTTATAAAATATCAGATCCGGATAACTTTCTTGGTGGATTTCTTTCCTCAACATTTCCATCAAAGCGATGCCTCATCAATCTAAATTTATGATTTCTTGCTAAAAATCTATGATGGCCAATAAAGCACCACTTTCTACTATGGCGAAGCCGACAAGGTTCTATCAAAATTACAAGTGGGACATGCTAAACCAGTATGTGAGTTCCAACCAGATAATATATCGAGTCCAAAAAAAGTCACTAATTGTCCACATAAGATCTGCTCGCAATCTAAACATCTCTTTCTTTGATGAATCAAAAGTGTCGACACCCTCACTCCACAACTCATTCAACTCCTTAATAAGAGGTTGTAGGTAAACATCTATGTATTTCCCGTCGTACGTGGACCAGGAATGATCATTGAGAGAATAAAATTTGGTTGTTTCATACTCAACCAAGGAGGAAGTTTGTATGGAACTAAAACAACTGGCCAAATGCTATAATTAGTACTCATCATTCCAAAAGGATTGAAGCCATCACTAGCTAGGCCTAGTCGAACAATTCGAGGATCAAAAGCAAATTCAGGAAAATTTGTATCAAACTTTTTCCATGCTTCACCATCTCTAGGATGCTCATGACTCCATCTCTATTACCATCCTCAGCATGCCATCTCATATGTTTTGCTATTTTAAAGCACATGAACAATCTCTGCAACCTTGATTTTAATGGAAAGTAACGCAAAATCTTTGCAGGCTTCTTGATTTTCTTTTTGGTTTTCTCCTTACCTGTAGCAGACACAAGATCTTCATTTCTCTTCTTGTTAGGCTTCCACCTTGAAGTGTGACAATACTTACACGTTTCCTCATTAGCATCATTCCCCCAAAATAGCATACAATCATTTGGACACGCATTTATCTTGATATAATCAAGACAAAGCTTACTAATGGTTTTCTTGGCCTCATAAAAAGAATCATGGATCCTTGCAAATGTAAATGCGTCAACAAATCTAGTATCATGGTCATTCCCTTGTCACTTAGCCCAAACAAACACTTTATGTGATACAATTTTAATAAAAATTCTAGTTTTGAGTACTTGGACCCTTCATACAATTCTTGACTTCCATCTCTAAGCAACTCGAAAAAGTCCTTGTCATTTGAAGCAGGCTCATCATTTAACCTTTCTTCACCACCCACTACTTGTGATGGACCTACATCAACCCCATCTTGTCTTAGGCCCCCAAATGCTTCATTGATCAATAATTCTACATGATTCTCAGGAGGTAATGTATTTTGTATAACCTCAATGTTTCAAGAATTAGGCAACACATTCCTTTCACCATGAATACTCCAAGTGACATAATTTTGAGGGAATGGTTTGCAAATCAAATGATCAAACACTCATCTCTAGTCTGCCACTTTGCGAATCCACATTTTGGACAAGGACGTTTTATTCTATCTCCTACAACAACATTAGCAAATGCAAAATCTAAAAACTGATTTAAACCAAGCAAATATCCAGTGGTTTTTCTTGGCTTTCTAATCCAATCTTTATCCATAAGAAAGTATTAACCTTCAATGCAACAAATGAACCTTTCAGAATATAAAGAGAAAATATCAGTTCTCTTTTATTAGACAAAAAATATGAATACAAAATATTAAGCAATAAATGCATACAACCAAAATCCATATATAATCATAAACACTACAAAATTGAAAATTTCGAAACAAAGAATGATTTGCATAGTCATAGTCACATGTCCCAACAATTATAAGTATATTCAAAGACATGAAAGTCAAACAAACTATAAGCATCATGACAGAAAATAAATTTACTGTAAGTTATCAAAAGGAAGCAATTTACTGTAAATATCTGTCACGATGAAAAGTATTCAATCTCAACTTCTCTGCTCAAAGGTGACGAAGTTTCTGCTCTTTTGGTGTTTCTTTCTGCTTTTCTTTCGATTAGTGGTAGTCTCTAATAGATTTCTTTCAATGTTCCATTAATCAATTTTCAATTTACTTTTCTTGTTTTGACTTTTCTTTCAAGATCATGGAGTTCTAATTAGTAACTAGTTACTCTAGGAAATAGGTAATCTTCTCCTTTGCCTTTTGGGAGCAATTTTGTCTTGTACTAAAGGATTATTTTATTATGAAAAAAAACATATTTTATTTGATGTGTTTAGTTTTTGATTCCTCATACGTTTTTATCTATGTGACAATTGTTATAAATATTGTCAAAGGAAACAAGAAACTGTTACAAAAAATAGAGTAGCTACATCAACTATATCTGTTGAATACGTTGCAGTTCACCTAATTACCTGCACAAAACCACTAAATTTCTGCAAAGTTATTTTAAGTCTGACAATTCACTTCTTAATGTTTCAAGTCATCACAACACATATGTGTATGTTATATGTTTACTTTTGTGCAACTTAAGTAATTCATGAAATAAGATATGTAATATTTTTCTCTAGTTGTGTATTTGTTGTGTCACAACTTGTAAAATTTGTCCATGTTTCTACAATTTTCTTGCAACTAGCCATTCTACACTTAGATGATATACTTATATTTGCACCACTTAAATAGTCAAAGATTAAACACGGTAAGTTGCTGAATTGGTGAGTCTAGTCTCTATAGATAGAGTTGAAAGACTAGAAAATCAAAGAGAGGAAGCAACGTTAAAATTACACAAAAAATATCATATATACCGGTAGAAGCTCAGATGCTCATTTTGACTTAGTTTTAAGTAGGGAATAGACAAAATGAGAGAAACAGTGAACCAGTAATTATTGAGTGTGGACTTAGTCTGCTATTTTCTTAATTAGCTCTACATGTAATCTTTCATCCTTCTTGTTTCTTCTCATTTGGGTAGATGAGGTAGGTACAACTTTGAACTAATTTAGACCAAATAGATTCTTTCAACAACCTAATCATAACATTAAACAAGGAGCTTTTCAGCTTATTGGTTATCTCAAACTCAAAGAAACAACAATAACCAAACACAAACTCCAAAATTATAAGCTGAAAAAATTATTTTAGATGCATTCATAAAAAGACTTGAATTGAGAAAACTGAAAAATTATTTTATATTCGGGAAATGGAAAACTCCACACTTGTTGGGGAACCACCAAACTGTAATAATAAAACTCCATATTTTTTAATTTTATGTTTGGAAAGAAGGGAAGCAAATAAGCGCCAACACAAAACACAAACAGGGCAGACGATGGTTCTTCAAGCATATCATTGCACTAATAAAAACAACAATTACGCAATTAATTCCTTAAGTATCAATTTTTTCTTTTTTAATTTCAGCACTCCCGAAACAACCATCAAATTAAGAAACAAAAAGAAGAGATAAAAGTAAGAGATACATATTCGGTACTCAAACAGGGGGCATAAACCTTAGTAAAAATCACACAAAACCAGTATTAAATAGAGAACGGAAGCATAAAAGAAATGAATCTCTAAATAAGATTAGGTGTAGATAAAGATCTTGCCTTCAGTGATTAGCCTTCTGATTGGATATCTGATTTATCAAATTGCTTTGTTTATTTTGAGAATCAGAACCTCCACAATTGAGGTTATAAATAAGAATTGCAATCTGAAGATCTTTGGAGTATGGTTTATAACTTTCAAGCCATGAATTGATTTTAATGTGAAGAGAATTATTGTGAAGAACTTTGGAGTGTGTGTTTCCTGCACAGAGAGAGGGGCGGAGTCGATTAGGCGGAGAAGTATTAAGGGCGGAAGTTTCTAGAGTGAAAAGGTTAGGGGAAAAAGGAGGGAGTGTGAAATAAATTGGGCGCTTTTTTTTTTTTAGGGTTGTGGAAGTTTATAACCCCCTTAAATTGTATAATTTTGAGGGGGATAACGAAGTGCCGTAAATTTATGCAAATTGTGGAGGTTACTTATAACCTCCGTAATTTACCCGGTTTTTTGTAGTGAAAATGGTGTAGCCGAACGGAAAAATAGAACCCTTAAGAAAATGATGAGTTCTATATTTTTGAGTTCGGGTTTATCTGATAATATGTGGGGGGAAGCTGTTTTATCTGCATGCTATGTTCTTAATAAAGTCTCTCATAAGAAGTTAGATAAAACTCCATATGAGTTATGGAAAGGGTTTGCCCCTAACTTAGAAAATTTTAAAGTGTGGGGGTGTTTGGCTAAGGTTGGTGTACCTGATTTTATACAAGTAACTATTGGACCCAAAATTTTTGATGTTATTTTCATTGGTTATGCTCAAAATAGTACTGCATATAGATTTATGTCTTTGAATGATAGTTTTATTTATGAATCCAGAGATGCAGAATTTTTTGAGTTGTTTTTCCATTGAAAAATAATGTGCCTAGTGATGTGCCGAACAATGCTTCTACATATATGTCTATTAACTCTCATATTGTACCTTCTTCTATTGTTACTGATAATGAGCATGAAAATAAACTTAGAAGAAGTCGGAGGCGTAGAATTAAAGCTAGCTTTGGTCCTGACTTTATTACCACTTTCTTGACTGAAAATATTGATCTTGATGTTTTGAGTGATGAATTAGTGTCAATCTATTTAATAGAAGAAGACCCTAAGACATACAATGAAGCAATAAGGTCAATAGATGCTAGTTTTTCTAAAGAGGCCATTAAAAGTGAATTAGACTCTATAGTTTCTAATCACACTTGGGACTTGTCTGATTTGCCTAAAGGTTGTAAACCCATAAGTAGCAAGTGGATATTTAAGAAGAAATTGAGACCTGATGGTACAATTGAGAAATATAAGGCTAGACTTGTTATTAGGGGTTTTAACCAAAAGAAAGACTTTGATTACTTTGACACTTATTCTCCTGTGAATAAGATAGAGACTATTAGAACTCTTGTTGCTTTAGCCGCTATTCATAATTTAGTGATACATCAAATGGATGTCAAAACGGCTTTCCTAAATGGTGATTTAGAGGAAGAGATCTATATGTCTCAACCTGAGGGATTTATGATCTAAGGACAGGAGAATAAAGTATGCAAATTGATAAAGTATTTGTATGGTCTAAAGCAGGCACCTAAGCAATGATACGAAAAGTTTAATAGCACATTAGTGGGTAATGGTTTTGTTGTTAATGCATCTGATACTTGTGTTTATTCCAAGATGATAAGATCAAATTGTGTTATTATATGTTTGTATGTGGATGACATGTTAATCTTTGGCCCTAATGTGAATGTCATTAATGAGACTAAGAATTTCTTATCTTCTAAATTTGAAATGAAAGATCTTGGAGAA
>ML408962.1:143876-166929 GCA_005239525.1 Nicotiana knightiana
AAAGAGGCCATTAAAAGTGAATTAGACTCTATAGTTTCTAATCACACTTGGGACTTGTCTGATTTGCCTAAAGGTTGTAAACCCATAAGTAGCAAGTGGATATTTAAGAAGAAATTGAGACCTGATGGTACAATTGAGAAATATAAGGCTAGACTTGTTATTAGGGGTTTTAACCAAAAGAAAGACTTTGATTACTTTGACACTTATTCTCCTGTGAATAAGATAGAGACTATTAGAACTCTTGTTGCTTTAGCCGCTATTCATAATTTAGTGATACATCAAATGGATGTCAAAACGGCTTTCCTAAATGGTGATTTAGAGGAAGAGATCTATATGTCTCAACCTGAGGGATTTATGATCTAAGGACAGGAGAATAAAGTATGCAAATTGATAAAGTATTTGTATGGTCTAAAGCAGGCACCTAAGCAATGATACGAAAAGTTTAATAGCACATTAGTGGGTAATGGTTTTGTTGTTAATGCATCTGATACTTGTGTTTATTCCAAGATGATAGGATCAGATTGTGTTATTATNACAGATGTAATTTTAGGGGTTAAAATAAAAAGAACTTCTAATAGTTTTTCATTGTTTCAGTCTCATTATATTGAGAAAACGTTGAAAATGTTTAATTATTTTGATGTAGCACCTGTGAGAACTCCTTATGATCCTAGCATATACTTGAAAAAGAATAAGGAATCTAGTATTTCTCAAACTGTGTTACTAAAAAATAATTGGTAGTGTGATGTTTCTCATGAATTATACACGACCTGACATTGTTTATGTTGTTAGTAGATTGAGTAGATATACTCACAACCCTAGTAGTGAACACTGGAATGCTCTCTATCGTTTGCTAAGGTATTTGAGAGGTACTATGGATTGGTGTTTGCATTTTAATAAATTTTATGCTGTTTTATGAGGATTTTGTGATGCAAACTGGGTTACTGACAATGATGAAGTTAGCTCCACCAGTGGCTATGTGTTTACTTTGGGTGCAGGTGCTATTTCATGAAAGTCTTCAAAATAGACTTGTATAGCACGATCTACTATGAAGTCTGAATTCATTGCCCTTGAGTTGGCAAGACAAGAAGCTGAGTGGTTGAGAAACTTATTGGCAGACGTGACTTTGTGGGGAAGGCAAGCTTCACCAGTTTCTCTACATTGTGACTCACAGGTAGCAATTGGAATTGCCAAAAATAGTGTGTACAATGGAAAAAGAAGACATATCCGCATTAGGTGTGGTGAAGTAAAGTAGTTATTGAAACATGGTGTTATTTCCTTGGAATATGTAAGATTCGAAAGAAATTTGGCGGATCCTTTAACCAAGGGCTTGTCAAGGAGAGTTATCCTTGAAACATCGAGGGGGATGGGGCTAAAGCCCATGGATTGAGGAAGTATGGTGGATACCCGTTTATGGTCAAATGAAGCCATATGAGACCTCAATATGCACTACATTTCCTATCCCTATGGCGTGTGGTAGTGCTTTATAAGGTTGAGCTTATTTTGCTCTTAATGATTCCATAGCCTTAAGGTAGTCTATGTGTAGATAGACTTGATGGAATCACCTACGTGAGTGTAAAGGTGCGGTCGCCTTTTATCAAATACTTGGGATGTCTTTCTAGAGCGCTCATGAGACCCAAGGTATGTGCATGACCATAAAAGCACTTTGTTAGTATCACAGAATTTGCATAAAATTAAGGATATAGTGTGGGTTGTGGGGGTCTCAGCTAATGTCCATTCAGTTCAAGAGTACTTCACTTTGTGGATGTTAGTTGTTGCCTCATTTCACTACGTTTCAATTCAAATCGAAAGATATTGACACTTAAGTACATGTTCCTTCTTTTGCCCAGAATTGTTCTATTTTTGTCTTTGCACTAGTGGGGGATTGTTGGAATTATTCATAATTCAAAGTCAAAAATTTCCTTTTGAAAATCCATTAACAACCGATAGCCATGAGTTTTTATTTATTTTTCAAATGTCCTATCTATTTCAAGTGGCCTCTTGCATGAAGCCTTAAAGCCAAGTGTTGAATGACTTTGACAAATGGCTATGCAAATCCACCGTGTGTCTTCATTCATGGAAGTGGCTATGCAAATCTACCATGTGTCTTTATGCATGTAAGACAAGATACACTTTTCAATATTGGAGCCAAGTGGACTAATATAATGGGACAAGTGTCAAAAGATTCTCAACACTTGTCATACATGCAACCTCTAATTGCCTATAAATAGGTTATGGATTAACCTTCATAATCACTCAATTCTTAACCAAGAATTCATCTTGCTAATCATACTTTCTTCCTACAACATTTTAATTTCTGTAACGGCTACAAATTAATTCCTTCATCTGTAACTATCCAACATCTTTGCCTATAAAAAGGCAGTCTTCTTGTGAATTATCCAACACAGAAAATACCTCCATCTTCTCTTCTTTCTGGGCAACTTTTTTGTGCAAATTCTAAACTTTCAGCCACGAGTGCACGTGTTTGGAGGTGCTGTGGAACCTTGGGGAGTGACCGGCCTTAACGATTTGCACCTAGTCGGGCCGAAATCGCTTTCAAGGCAATGACTTACCACGACACAGTATTTTTGATAAGTTGTTCTTCTTTACTTCTTGTTATTAGTCAATATTATCTATTCACTTTTTCTTACAAAAGGAAAAGATTGGAATCAAACACTACTTTTATTTTGGGCGTGTGGCGCCTTAAAATTGACTCGGACTTAGAAACTAGCCAATCTTTCTTTCTACAATTTCCAAATTTTTAAATTGAATATATCGGCAGCCAATGACGCCGTGGAAGCTCATCTGTAAAGAGAGAGGAAGTATAGCTAAGAAGAAAGAGAGCAGTAGTTAAATTTTGAAGGAATTTTTTTTTCCTGTATTATCTATCTCAAATGTACATCATTTACACTATGTATAAAACAGATCAAGTGACATACCGATTTCACCTTTATTGTGCTAACTACGTAAATATTCTACTAACATACTTTTCTTCTAGAAGAGTACTACTATAATTACATGATGTACAACTATGTATTTCAACACTCCCCCATCAAGTTGTGAATGAAAAATATTTTTCATTCTCAACTTAGACAAAAGAACAATGTGTTGTTGATGTCCCAATGCCTTTGTTAGAATATTTGTAGGTTGACATTGAGTAGCAATATAAGATCATCTGAAAATACCTTGTTGAATCTTTTCTCTAATGAAATGGCAATTTATCTCTATGTGTTTTGTTCTTTCATGATACATGGGGTTGGCTGCAATTTGTAGCGCAGCTTTGTTATCACAGTGTAGCTCCATAGGTGACCTCAGATTCACTTGCAACTATTCCAATAGCCCCTTCAACCAAACTAGTTCAGCTACTGTACCTGCCATGCTCTTTTACTCTGCTTCTGCAGAGCTTCTGTTTCTTAGCCTTCCAATAGATGAGTGAACTTCCCAGCCTAATAAAATACCCTGTCACTGATTTTCTTGACATAGGGCATGAGGCCCAATCTGAGTCACTGAATGCATATATGTGTTCTTCACTTTTACTGGACATAAGTAATCCCAAACATGGCTGCTTCTTAACATATCTCACAATATGAAATGTTGTCTCATAGTGTGATTTTCTTGGTGCGTTCATGAGCTGACTAAGGCATTGGACTGAATATGAGATGTTTGGTCTGGTAATTGTGAGGTATAATAGCTTCCCTATTAGTCCCTGGTAACTCCCCTTGTCTACTAATGCTTCATCATGGTTGCTTGTATTAGTGCAACTATCAAACTCTACACTTGGGAGCTTCAGATTTTGTTCTATTAGTGTGTCTTTTGGTTTTGATCTTGCTAAGCATGTTTTTGAAATCATCTCAAGTGAATACTTCCTTTGTGACATAAGTATCCCTTCTTTTGATCTAGCAAATTCAATTCCTAACAAGTATCTTAGCTCTCTTAGGTCCTTCAGTTTGAAGTTCTGTTGGAGTGATGCTTTAGCCTGTTGATTTCCACTAAATCATTTTCTGTTATCTAGATGTCATCCACACATACAAGCACTAGAACAAATTTGTTGTTGACTAGTCTAGTGAACAGAGAATAGTCATGTTTGCTTTGTTGAAAATAAATAGTTGTGGGAGCTTGTGTGAGTTTAAGGTTCCATTGTCTGGAAGCTTGTTTCAACCCATAAGGAATTTGAGTAGTCTGCACACTTTGGACTCCCGCCGGCTACCAAATCCCTGGGGTAGTGTCATGTAGACCTCCTCGTCAACATCTCCATTAAGGAATGCATTGTGCACATCCATTTGGAAAATGGGCCAATGCTTCATTGCAGCGGTAGCTACAACAGTCCTAACAGTGGTAAGCTTTGTTACAGGTGAGAAAGTATCATGATCCTTCTTGCTATGTGTACCCTTTAGCAACTAGTCTGGATTTAAATCTTTTCATTGACCCATCAGCATTGTATTTAATCTTATACACCCATTTGCAACCAATTGGAACCTTCCCAGCAGGTAGATCTACTACATCCCAAGTATGATTATCCTCTAGAGCCTTAATTTTAAATTTCATTGCTTGAACCCATCTATCATCCTTGGATTCTTGAGAGAGGGTGGAAGGCTCAGAATCAGTAGAAAAGGAGGCAAGAAAGGACTGATAGTGAGGAGGCAAATGAGTATAGGAAAAACAGTGATGGATATGATAGTTGATGCAATTGGAGGTAGAAGGCAATGGAGGATGGACATAGTCTGTCAACCAAATAGAGGGCTTGGATGTTCTACCTGACCTTCTACGAGGAGCTGGACTAGATGGAATGAGAGGTGAAGGAGTGGAAACAAAGTTAGATGGATCAGCAGCTACTGCTGGAGATTGTGATGCGGAGAAATCAGTAGATTGATCAAGTGAAGAGGGTATAAGAGGTTAAGGTGAGGGATCAGGTTGATGAGATGAATGATCAGGTGAAGCTGGTGAAGTTGTATCGAGGAAGTCTATGAATGGTGAGAAGTTCAAATCTGGATCTGTAAGAAACTTGTTTTTAGGAAATTTGAAGGGAAAGATATGTTTATGGAATATCACATCTCTACTGAGGAAAAACTTACCAGACTCAATATCATATAACATGTAGCCCTTTTGTGTAGATGACTACCCTATGAAGATTGCAGGAATAGATTTAGGAGTAAATTTGTCATTGAAATTAGGTTTTGTGGCATAGCAGAGGCATCCAAGAGTCCTCATATGGTCAAGCTTGGGTGGCTGACCATGAAACAATTCATAGGGTGACTGACCCTTTAAGGTTGGACTAGGAAACCTATTTATGATGTATGTTGTTGTGACGATGCAATCCCCTCAGAATCTTAATGGTATATGGACTTGAATATTAATGCTCTTCCTATCTTAAGAATATGCCTGTGTTTTCTTTCTAGCACCCCATTTTGTTGTGGGTGTGAATACAACTACTTTGGTGAACTATACCTTTGGATCTAAACAGGTCAGAAAACAGAGAATTGAAAAATTCATGTCCATTATCAGATCTAAAGACTTTAACAGAAGCAGAAAATTGATTGTGTACTAATTGAAGGAAATCAAGTAAGACAACATAGACATCACTTTTCAGTCTCAGTAGAAATCTCTAGGTCATCCTGGAGTAGTCATCAACAAGATTAAGGAAGTATTTAAAACCATTATAAGTAGACACTCTATATGGACCCCAAACATCCATATGTACAAGACTAAATGGAGAATTTGATCTTGTTACACTACTAGGAAATGGTAGTCTAACTTGTTTAGCTAATGGACGTATAGAACAAGTATTAGGTGTTGTATTAGACACAAGATCCTTTATTGAGGGTATTTTCTGTAGAACTGCAACTGGAGCATAACCAAGCCTTTGATGCCACAAACCATTAGAATAACTTTGAACTGAAGAAGACATATATTTTGAAGAAAGAGCAGTAGAAAGAGCAGCAGCATGTGTGAACGAATTGAGGATGTATAGGCCACCCCTTAGTCTAATAATCCCCTTCACCATGCCACAGAACAGATCCTGAAACAGGCAGAAATCAGTATAGAATCTAACTAAGCATTGTAATTCTTTTGTGTATTTAGAAATAGAGAGGAGGTTATACTTAAAGTCAGGTACATATAGCACATTTTGTATAGTTTGTGTAGGAAGATAGGGAAGGATCCAGCGTGAGTGATCTTAGTGTTGTTTCCATTTGGTAATTGCACATAGTTAGGTTGGTTATTTGGCATAGTCTTAGGATTTAATAACAGGTTCAAGGATGAAGCATGTGACTTAAAGCCCCAGAGTCAATAATGCAGTAATTTTGAGAAGTATTAGATATACCTGCCATGTTTGTTGTTTCAGCTGGCTCATGTTCCTTGCTCAGCAATTTCAGAATCTGTTGGTACCGTTCTACATTGAACACTGGCACAATTGGTGAAGCCATCTTCTTCAGATTTTCAAATTGCATTTCCCCTTTATCAATCATGCTCACGTTATGAGTTGTAGGCATTTGATTCTGGTTCTCAAAACCACCTCTTATTGTGTTGTCAAACCTAGAGTTGGATGGATATCCATTTAGTTTGTAGCAATACTCTCTCTTATGGCCCTTACATGTGTCAATAGTCACAGTAGAGATTAGTGTTACGCTTAGGCGTGATGTTGGTTGCATTTGCTGCAGCTAAGGCACTGCTGGTACCTTCCATAGGTCCACTTTCCAGAATACCACTCTGTGACATCGAAGTCCCACTCATCCTCTAGCTCTCTTCCTGTATGAGCATAAAATATGCTTGATCAAGTGTGGGAGTGGGGTTTATCATTAAAATCTGGCTCCTTTGAGGTGCATAGGTGTCATTTAGTCCCATCAAAAATTTCATCAGCTTCTGTTGGCGTAGGAATTCAACAAACAACCTAGATCTCGCACAATCACAACCAGGATATGGTGTAATTGACTCAAATTCAGCCCATAGATCATTCAATTTCGAGTAATATATCGACACACTAGAGATAACCTGTGTTAGACTACTTATTTTCGTGTTCATAATTGCATTTACCTAATCAAAATGTTCCTTGAAAGCTTCCCATACCTTTTGCGCATTGGATGAATACACGATTTCTTTCCTCAACTCCTGCGCTACAGAGCTCATTATCCATGACTGGACAATGGCATTGCATCTCTCCCACTGATGCAATCGAAATCTATCTGCTACGTAGGTCTCTCTAGGACACGATCCATCTATAAACCTGATTTATTCTTCACAAGCAGCGACATATCGATCTACTCCACTCCGATTAGTTCTCCGTTCCAATCAGTATTTGCTGTACCAGCGCCACACCTAGTGTATCTGACGGATGCACATAGAAGGGATCATTACAATCAAGTTGTTGAGAGCTTGCATGCGAGTTTCCAGCTGTGTTCCGAGGTGTATAAACTGATATTATTAGGTTTTAGTGAAGGATTTGGTACAGAACTGGGAAATTTGGGAATATGAGATTTGAATTAGAAATTGGAGAAAATTGAATTAGATAAGATGAGAAATCAGATATGAATTTCTATGCGACTGTCGATACCGATCGTTGTGAGCCTAGCTCTGATACCATGTTAAATCGAACATATCGGCAGCAATTAACGCCATGGAAGCTCGTCTGTAAAGAGAGAGAGGAAGGATAGCTAAGAAGAAAGAGAGCAGTAGTTAAGCAAAGATATTTTGAAGGAAATTTTTTTGTTCTGTATTCTCTATCTCAAATGTACAGCATTTACACTAATAAATAAACACAGATCAAGTGACTAACCGACTTCACCTCTACTGTGCTAACTCCCTAACTATTCCACTAACAGACTTTTCTTCTAGAAGAGTACTACTGATAACTAGGGATTTTAGCCTATTATTTGCTCTCTTTTGCTTAGGTTTTGGGTCAAAAATGCGTTAAGGTACTCCCGAAAACTAACTTAAGGTGCTTACTTGCAGGTTTTGGTCAAAATAAGGAAAAGAAGCCAAAATAAACTCATAAAGGATTCAAACTTGCACAAGCCCAAAGAATGGAACTGGAGTGCGGTCAACGATGTTATACGCGACAACGTGAGACCCTCCGTTGAGGCGATTACAAATATGTTGCCGCGAAAGTGAAGTTCAAAGAAGCTGCAGCCAAATGCTAACACTGCCGCTGACCGCGATACAAAAGTGCAGCAACGAAACCTTTGGCGCAGCCCGATTGAAATTACGTTGACAACAAGGAGCGAGGTTCAGAGACCTTGCAATCTCTGTTCAAACAAAGAACGCGGCCTGCGTCTAAATTAAGCGGCCGCAAAGTTTCCTGACGTGGAGGCATTTGAAATTCCGCTGGGAGCGAGATATGAGGATCATAGAGTTTGCAAGTCAGGATAAACTGAGGAACACGGTCCGAGAACATTTTATGCGATCGCGATAAAAGCCAACGTGGATGCGACATTATTTGCGCGGTCCGCGAAGCCTAGCCAAGTCCAAGTCCAAATTTGAAGAAACGCGGACCACGTTTGTTAATGCGCGGATGCGAATGACCAAGCACGAACACGCCCAGTATTACGTTGTCAGCGGAACCTCCGTAGGGGCATTTTTGTCCAGTAATTTTAGCTCTGTATAAATAGATCTTTTTCACATTTTTAGGTTAATTTTTATATTAGAGAGCTCATGAACAACCATATTTTACCACTTTGAGTAATTCTAGAGTAGATTTAGCTTACATCTTTAGATTTTCTTCTTGTAATTGACTTTTATGGCTTATATTACATTTTCATCTTTGATTTCTATCATTATTAAGAGTAGCTAGATCCATTAACTAGGGTCGTGACCCAACCCTAGTGTGGGTATTTAATAGGTATTCAATTTTAGGGCTTAATTGTTTATGGGTTAGTGATGTTTAGCTTATTTCATGCTTTAAATGTAGAATTTGTGGTTGCAAACACTGATTCATGCCTTTTTGACTTAGGCTCTTATTGAGAAAGAGAGCCCAAGTCTATGTAAAGTAGGCTAACAAGGAATTGGGGTGAATTCAAGAGATTGATAGCCCTAATTAAAGGGTTAAACCTAGAGATAGTAATACCCGACTTGAGCCGATTTCACTTGCATTGCATAAACACCCAATTGTGCTTGAGAAAGCCAAATCGGGCAAAGTCACTCAAACTACCGAGAGGTATAGACTGAGTAATTATGTGTGAAGGTTATATCACGAACCCTATTACAACAAGATTGTCCTAGATTCTATACCCCATTAGATACTCGCCTAGGCGGAAGTCAATTCCCTAGTGCTTTTTATCATTTGGAAAACTCCTACAAAAATATTGTACTTAGATTTATTTCAGCATTCAGTAGCATTAACATTAGAATAGAAACAATCCCAAGCATGGTTAGAAGTGTAATTAGAAACAACACGCACAACTACATTAGGTAGAAACCCAACTCCCAACCAATATTAACTCCCTGTGGAAATCGATCTCGTCCTTTCGGGTAAAACTCTATCGACCACTCCTTGCTACATTATAGTGATGTAGGGTTGGAATTGATCACTTTTTGGTGCCTTTGTCGGGGAGTTAAACGGTTTTGGCTATCTATCTGACTAGTTGTGTGTCTTGTTTTTCTTTCCTTATATTTTTCTAACTTTTGTGTGTTAATCGCTTTAGGTACAAAATGGATGATCCCCTCGGAAATGTTCTTCCGGGGGAGGAGGTAGATGATAATGGTGATGATGAGGTGCATCTAGTACCTCAAGTCCAAAGAAGAGGCCACCAGGCCAATGATAACATCCCAGACCCTCACCCCACCTCCTTCACGGGCACCTCATCGGGTGCTTCTCAATCAAGGTTACGCCAGTGCGATTGTCCCACCTCGAATCCGAGCGGGTAATTTCTAGATTACAAATGTTATGTTGAACTTATTGGAGAAATCAAGGGCTCTTCACTGGCGCTCCCCATCAGAATGATTATAAACATCTAAAGGGTTTTGTAGATACCTATTGGAGAAGCAAATAGACAAACGTGTCGGAGGACGCATTGAGACTGAGATTGTTCCCTTTTTCACTCAGAGGGAAAGCTTTGGATTGGCTCGAAAGTCTCCCCAACCATTCTATCACTACGTGGGATGAGTTGGCTGACAAGTTTATAGCCAAGTTTTTCTCATCGGGACATATGGCGACATTAAGGGATAAGATCTTAGCCTTCAAACATGAACCTAATGAACCTCTTCATGAAATCCGAGAGAGACATAGAACTATGGTCAAGGAATGACCCAATAATGACATGACGGAAGCAATGATCCAACATATATTCTATCGGGGTATAAACACGACCAATCAATGTGTAGTGAACCAATTAGCAGGGCAAAATTTTATGAAGCTGTCTTATGATGAGGCTTGTGACATACTTGATGAAATGGCTGACACTTTTTCATCTTGGCAGAGTGTGGCGAATATTCCCCAAGGTGACCCGAATGTAATCAATATTCATAAGGAACTGCGAGACTACGGACAAGCCAAAGCTGAGTTGACAACAACCATGAACCAGTTAGCCAAAGCACAGTTGCAACAGATTCAAGGACCAAAGAAAGTAAATGCAATGGAAAGGGTCAATGTTTTGGTAAACAAGAGGAGACAGTGTGGTCAGCAAGTGCAAGGCAATCAAGATTAATACGAACAAAGTGGAAGTGGCTACAACCAAGATGATTCTTTTGATGACCAAAGCGAGGAAGTTTTGTATGTCAACAACTATCAAGGACAATGAAGCAATGCTCCAAACCAACAATGGAGATCGCAAGGGAATAATCAAAATTGGAACAATAAAGGGCAAGGAAACTGGAACAATAACAACAACAACTCAAACAATTGGGGGAACAACAACCAGAATTGGGGTGGCAACAACAATTGGAATGGCAATAACAACAACAATTGTGGAGGAAATGGAAATCGGAGGTCGGGCTTTCAAAGGCCCCCGATGAATCAACAACCCAACAATCCACCTCCATATCAATCTCAAGGGCCGAGTTCTTCAAATAATGAAATGGGGCAGATCAAGAATATGTTCAAATAGATGATGGAACAGACTGCTGATTCCGATGCTCAAATTTCCTCACACACTACCTCCATCCGCAATCTTGAAGTACAAATGGGTCAAATATATCAAGCATTAGACACTCGCCCTAAGAGGGCGCTACAAAGTGACATGGTAGTAAACCTGAAGGGCGGGAACAATACAGGCCATGCCATGGCGGTGAACACAAGGAGCGATAGAGGTGGTGAAGCAAGTACCTCCAAGCAAAAGAAAATTGTGAGTGATGATGTTGAAGTGCAAAATGATGATGTTCCAATAGTTAATGAGCAAGTGAGTGAAGATAATTTGAATGATGAAGTGAGGATTGGTATTCATGACAACAAGGAGGAGACTCAAAATGACGTGAACCCGTCTAGGGAACATGTGATAGACACACCGGAAATGGTAGTGCCAAAAGCCAAGGATCCTTTGCCAAGTCCTCCTCCACCTTATCCTCAAAGACTTGCAAAGAAAAAGAACTAAAACCAATTCAAGAAGTTCATTGAGATGATGAAAAGCTTGGCAATCAATGTGCCCTTGGTGGAAGCTTTTGAGCAAATGTTGGGATACACCAAGTTTATGAAAGATTTGGTGACTAAAAAGAGATCTATGGATTGCGAGACCATCAAAATGACTCATCAAGTTAGTTCAATTGTGCACTCGATGGCTCCAAAGCTTGAAGATCCCGGCGCATTTACCATTCCTTGTACCATTGGGAGTGCGGATTTTGCAAAGGCCTTGTGTGATTTGGGAGCAAGTATAAATTTGATGCCTTACTCTGTATTCAAGAATTTGGGTATTGGTCAAACAAGGGAGACTTCAATGATATTGCAAATGGCGGATAGAACAATGAAGAGGCCTCTTGGTATTATTGATGATGTTCTTGTACGGGTCGACAAGTTTATTTTTCCCGCTGATTTGTGTTTCTCGACTGTGAAGTCGACTGAGGTGCCTATAATCTTGGGAAGGACTTTCCTAGAAACAGTGAAGGCCTTGGTTGATGTGGAAGCAGGGGATTTCACCTTCCAGGTGGGCGATGAAAAGGTTGTATTCCACGTGTGCAAATCAATGAGGCAGCCGAATAGTAATGAAGTTTTCTCTTTTGTGGACCTCGTGACGGAGGTGATAGTTGATGAAACAAGTGCAATGATCAATGTGGAAGATCCTATAGAAGTTATATTGTTGAACCATGAGGATGATGAAATGGATGGCTTGATTGAATGCGCTAATGCATTGCAAGGAATGGGATCCTATTCTTATGGCCCCCATAAACTCTCCTTGGATTTGGAAAATCGGAAGACTCCACCGACAAAGACCTCGATCGAGGAGCCACTAACATTGGAGTTGAAGCCTCTTCCCTCTCACCTCAGGTATGAATTCTTAGGCCCATCTTCTACGTTACCTGTTATTCTTTCTGATTGCTTAACCAAAGTGCAGGTAAACTCCACCCTTGAGGTGCTTCAAAGAAGAAAAAAGGAAATTGGATGGACCTTAGCTGAAATTCAGGGGATAAGCCCTGCCTTTTGCATGCATAAAATTGTACCTGAGGATGATGCAAAATCGTCCATGGTACATCAACGGAGGTTGAACGAGGCTATGCAAGAGGTCGTCAAGAAGGAGATTATCAAATGGCTTGATGCAGGGGTGGTATATCCTATTTTGGATAGTGCATGGACTTCACTGGTGCAGTGTGTGCCTAAAAAGGGGGGTATGACCATTGTGACAAATGATAAAATGAGCTGATCCCTACCAGGACTGTGACCGGATGGCGAGTATGCATAGACTACCGAAATTTGAACAAAGTGACCATAAATGATAATTTTCCATTGCCCTTTCTTGATCAGATGTTAGACAGACTTGTCGGGCGTGCCTACTATTGTTTCTTGGATGGGTACTCAGGTTACAATCAGATTCTCATAGCCCCAAAAGACCAAGAGAAAACTACCTTCATATGTCCGTGTGGAACATTTGCATTCTCACGGATGTCGTTTGGATTGTGTAATGCACTCGCTACCTTTTAGCGGTGCATAATGGCTTTATTTACGGACATGGTGGAAAACTTCCTCGAAGTCTTTATGGATGATTTTAGTGTGGTTGGAGACTCATTTGAAGAATTTTTGGAAAATCTTGACAAGGTGCTAGCTCGATGTGAAGAGACAAATCTTGTGCTTAATTGGGAAAAGTGCCACTTTATGGTCAAGGAGGGCATTGTCCTCGGCTATAAAATCTCAAAGAATGGAATAGAAGTGGACAAGGCAAAGATATAAGTGATTTCAAAGCTACCTCTTCTTACTTCCGTCAAGGGAGTTAGGAGCTTTCTTGGACACGCGAGGTTCTACCGAAAGTTCATTAAAGACTTTTCCAAAGTGGTGAATCCCTTGTGAAAGCTACTAGAAAAGGATGCAAAGTTTGTGTTCGATGTAGAATGCATGAAAGCTTTTGAGATCTTGAAGTATAAATTGACAACCATTCCAATCATTACCGCACCCAATTGGAGCTCCCCCTTTGAGCTCATGTGTGATGCAAGTGACGTTGCGGTAGGAGCAGTTTTGGGACAAAGAGTGAACAAGATATTTCATCTGGTGTACTATACAAGCAAAACAATGAATGATGCCTAGATCAATTATACAGTCACGGAGAAAGAGTTTTTAGCAATTGTGTTCGCATGGAGAAATTTAGGTCTTATCTCATGGGTGCCAAAGTGATTGTTCATACTGATCACGCGACACTCTGGTACTTGATGACCAAAAAGGACTCGAAAGCTAGGTTGATGAGATGGGTTTTGTTTCTTCAAGAGTTTGACCTCGAGATCCTTGATAGAAAAGGAAGTGAAAATCAGGTAGCGGATCATTTGTCCCGCTTAGAAGAGGAAGGGAGGCCCAAATATGGTCTTGAAATTAATGATTCATTCTCGGATGAGCAACTCCTCTCGGTTTCTTTGCATGGTATGCCTTGGTTCGCGAATGTTGCTAATTTCCTTGTTGCCGGCATTGTCCCGTGTGAGCTCTCTTCTAACCAAAGGAAGAAACTCAAGCGGGACAGTTTGGATTATTATTGGGATGATCCCTATTTGTTCAAGATTTGAAATGATGGGGTGATTCGTAAATGTGCCCCAGAGGAGGAGAAAATGAGTATACTTGATGCTTGTCATTCCTCGCCCTACGGTGGTCATCACGGTGGGGCGAGAACTGCTTCCAAGGTTCTTAGTTGTGGATTCTATTGGCCAACCCTGTATAAAGATGCAAGTGACCTTGTCAAGAGGTGTGATGAATTCCAGAGAGCTGGGGGAATATCAAAGAAGGATGAAATGTCTCTCACTACTATTCTTGAAGTTGACATTTTTGACGTGTGGGGCATAGACTTCATGGGGCCTTTTGTGAGTTCGTGTGGCAACACTTATATTCTTGTGGAGGTGGATTATGTTTCCAAGTGGGTTGAATCAGTGGCTTTTCCCAACAACGAAGCCCGGAGTGTGGTGGCATTTTTCAAGAAAAATATCTTCACACAGTTTGGTACTCCCCGTGCAATTATCAGTGATGGGGGGTCTCATTTCTGCAATAGGGAATTTGACACTTTTCTTGCAAAGTACGGTGTCAATCACAAGGTATCAACTTCTTATCACCCCCAAGACAGGGGACAAGTGGAGCTCTCAAATAGGAAAATCAAAAGCATATTGGCAAAAACTGTGAATGCAAATAGAACGGATTGGTCAAGGAAGCTAGATGATGTGTTATGGGCTTATATGAGTGCATTTAAGACTCCAATCGGTATGTCTCCGTACCGGTTGGTGTTTGGAAAAACGTGTCATTTTCCGGTTGAGCTAGAAAATAAAGCCATGTGGGCCTTGAAGAGGTTAAATCATGAGTGGGATGTTGCAACAAATCTCTGTGTGGAACAAGTCAATGAGCTAGATGAATTCCGAGTTCATGCCTATTCAAGCTCATCATTGTACATAGGAGAAGATGAAATACTTGCACGACAAATATGTCCGAAGCAAGGAATTCAAAGAGGGTGATTTGAAACTTCTTTTTAACTTCCGGTTACGTCTGTTTCCGGGAAAGCTTAAGTCCAAATGGAGTGACCCCTTTGAGGTAGTGCATGTAACACCTTTTGGTGCTCTTGACTTGAGGAACAAAAATGGTGAAATCTTCCGGGTTAATGGGCACCGTTTGAAGCATTACTTGGGCAAGTTTGATTACAGCCACGTGGTGGCCTTGATCAAGTTCCAATGATGATGGTAACCCGCGTCGTGCCGCGATGTTAAATCAGGCGCTTCTTGGGAGGCAACCCAAGTGAGTTTTCTTTTTTCTTTTTCATTTTTCTTCTTAGATTAGGATCTTTTTGAACTAACTGGTTGTGAGATTTATGTAGGAATTGTTTGTGCAGTGCAGGACTGATACTGGAAAAAAATTTGGCTAAGTATGGAATTGGTCCGCTGACCGCGCTCAAAATTCCGCGGTCAACGGAAGTTGTTTCGCGGGGGCGTAAATATGTAGCGGACGCGGATTTGAAAAGTCCAGAATGATAACTCTATGAAGTTTAATCCGCGTACGCAGTGAAATTTTTGCGGTCAGCAAGCTTGTTTCGCGGCCGCGCTTACTTTTCTGCTCTCAGCGGAGTTAGTGAAGCAACAACTCTTCAAAACAGCCAAGAGTGCAGACCGCATTGGAATTCTGCAGCTGCGCCCAGGTAAGTTGGTGGATATATCTGTTTAAGTATAAATAAGACGACCCTTCTCCTTTTACCCTTTTCGAACTTTCACTGCTCAAAACTTATACATCACTGTTCATCCCCCTCTCTTTAATCACCATTATCATCATAGTAACCAAGAGTCAAGTTTCTACTTCAATTCTCATAATTGGTATGTTCGATTCTATGTCTTAATCATCGTTCTTTCTTTTTTCTTTTTAGTTAGTTTCAATTTTTCTTTCTAGTTAGGGTTACTACATGCCTAAAATCATAATCATGCTTAATTGATGAAAAAACTAGATGGGTAATTAATTAGCATGCCTAATGGGGGATGGGGTTATTCATTTTATCGCTTAATGGCCTAATTTTTATGCTAAGTGAAAACCCTAGGTTTTAAAGTCTTTGTCAATGCCCGTTCAGTCTGAATTCCGCGGCCGCGGCCATAATTCCGCGATCCGCGTTCATAGGATTTGCTGAGTTAAAAATGGCTTACTTCTTCGCGACTGTGGTGAAATTTTTGCGGTTGCCTGCATTACGTGGCTGTGCTTCTAATTTTGCGTACTGCGGAACTGCCATTCAGAGAGTTATTAAATTGGGCCCGCGACCGCGTTAGTTTTTACGCTGACAGCGATGCAGATTTCGCAGCCGTACCCAGATTTTCGCGGTCAGCGGTGATCAAACTTTAGAGACTGAGTAGTCTGAACCCCAGTTTTCCGCTGATCATGATCCTTTTTCCGCTGACAGCAGTGGCCAGTCCGTGGCCATATCTTTTTTCGCTGATAGCGGTCCACTGTCCTGTGACATACTGTAATCATTTATCTGCTTTCATCTGATACTTGCTTGAGTACCAATACTAATGAGCTTTCACTAGCTGTGTATGCAGATAATGGTTAGATCTTGTGGTGGTTCGAAAAAACAACAAGGGAGGGGAGAATCCTCCCGGGGCCTGGGGAGAGGAAAACAAACTACACCCTTGGCTCACCAAAGGACAGTCGGCAAGAAATAGACACTTCGAAGACGAGTGAATATGTCCCCTCCCAGGAAATTTCTGAGGGAGAAGCTACCCAGACCCAACAAGAGGCACAGTCTCAGCCTCTCCGGCTCATAAATGAACCTACCTCTTCATTCGGATCTGGCTCAGAAGGAGATAGTGACACTCCACCACCTCCTGCCCCAAGTGTTTCAGCTCCAGCTTCCACACCAGCCCCAGTGAATATTGATAGTGATGATGATGTCCCAGATAACGGGAGAGGGGTGACACCCAAACTGGGGGGTTGGTGAGATCAAGGAACCCGATGGTATGGAAAAATTCGATTTGTCAGTGAGAAGTCCTACCACAAGTTTCGGGAATGGTGGCCTCAAAGGTCACTCACACTTGAGAGGTATTCATTGAGCGAGATCTTCTACCCCACAACCCCAATATCAAGAGTCAATTCAATGAGATAATGGGGTGAAAGTTCTTCACCAGCAACCTACCGGAGGCCAACGAGTATTTGGTCAAGGAATTCTATGAAAATGTCGCCCACATCAAAAAGGGCACTTATTTGACCAAGGTCCGGAACAGGAAGATCATGTTTGATGGAAAGACCTTAAATGACTATGCTGGGTTCAATGATGAGGATGAGTCCCTCTACCTGGAGAAGGTGGCTATGGATGAGTTAGCCCGTCCATGGCTTGCATCGGTGATAGCCATCCCTGGTACTACTTCAGCTTGGCTGACACCCGAGGTCCCGATCTACAGGAACACTTTGAGCTTCGAAGCGAAGGGCTGGTCTATTTTTGTATGCAGTCGGCTAGACCCTACTACGCATGACAGTGATATGTCGGTCTCCTGGGCGGTTATTGTAGGGGCTATCATGGCGGGGTTCCCGGTCAATGTGGGGAATATTATGGCCAGAGTGATTACCAGATCAATTGGAAAGGATGAAAAATCATATCCCTTCCCCAACTTCCTCACCATGTTCCTAGAGGACCAGGGAGTCGAAGGGAGGGACTTTGACACCAAAGTGAAGCCAAAGAGGCCATTCTCCTGGTACAGCCTTCAGGGTCCGGACAACACCAAGTTAAAGGAAAAAGACACCACCCCCACTGGCTAGTCTAAGGAGCTGGGGCCGAGCCATCTAATGCTGAGGGGTCATCTACTACCATGCCACATCCACCCTCCGGGCCATCTGCTTTCGTTCCTCCATCAGTGCCTTCTTCATCATCTTACCTTTAGACTGCACTGAGGGTAAATCAGACTTTGGCCGGCATCAACAACTGGATGCAGGTAGCTACATCAAAGCTATCTGCCTTGTCTAATACTGTAGCAGCTCAGGCAGTTCCAGCACAGCTCCAGATGCCTCCATCAGTGGAGGAATCATTGAAGAGTATTCTTAACAACCAGAAGAAGATTCTGGAGTCTCTAGGCAAACATGAAAAAGTAATCAAAGAGATGGGCAAGCAGGTGAGGAAAGTGAAGAAGGGCCAAGAATAGTTGAAGAAGGAGGTGGCGAAGCTCACTTCCGTCGGCGACATCCCTCTAGATCTCCTTATGGGAGATATTGCCCCTGCAGCACACACAGAGATACCAGAGCAGGAGGCTGACCGAGAGCCGGTGAGAAGAGTGGTGATTCCTCAGACTGATGACTTAGAGATTCAGCTGGAGAACCCCGAGGGAGGTGATGAGTCTATCCAGCCACAGGACCCTGCCGGTGACCCCATGCAGACAGGGGCCTCATAGGGAGTTTTATTTACTCTCTATCCCTCCCCTATTCTATTTTTTCTTATATCATTGCGGACAATGCTAATTTTTATTTGGGGGGAGGGAGGGGGGAGGGTGGCCTTATTTTGATGTGATGATTTTGATGATTGGTCTGTAATAACTTTGATACAGTTTCTCTTTATTTTCTACTTTTTGTACTTTCATTCTAGTACTTTTCACTTTTGGTATGTACATAACTTTACTATTCCATGTATATATTCATCCCCATTTTGTGTATATTCGTTTCATTCCCTTTTTGTACATATTCAGTTTACTTTCCGTATTTAACTTAGCTTCTTATTTCATTTAGTAGCTTCTTTTTGTATTTATAGCTTCTTTTTACAATTTTTCGTGATCAATAAGCCTTTGGTTTTCTTAATATCAAGGTTCTTTCCAAAAGTGGAATTTGTGTGAACCGGGTGGCTCTTCCCAACGATGGATGACGTGATAACCTTCTTAAGGGATTGAGTCTGTTTTTTCCTTTTGTTTTGATTTATAGTAGTAATGAATAAGAGTGACTCAATTAAGCTTCACTTGGCACTAGCACATTTACCTTCGACCTCATGGTTAGAGACAAGTTTGTTGACGAGATTAGCTCTAGTTGTGACCTTCAGAATCTTGAGTTGACTAAAGTTATCATCAAGTGGTTACTGTTAGCCATCTGTGATCTTCAATCCTAGCTAAGGTTGTTGTGATCCCTTGACTCTAGTCTCTTTAACAATCCAGTAGCTTGAGAGGTGAGGTTTTGAATTGTAAGTCCAAGTCCCGTGCCAATAAATCTAGAACTTGCCCCGAATGTTTTTCTAGGTGAAATTCTAAGTGTAGCTCGACTTGAGAAGTGATTATAAGCTTTCCTTGGTCCCATTTGAACTTTGAAAACTTTCATAGCCTAAATTTATAATATCCTTACTCAACCTCTTTGATCCTAAGCCTTTTTCATTCAATAACCAAACTACAAGCCTTCATCCGTTCTATAATGGCTCTCTCTTGGCACCCAATCTTTCCTTAGCATTCATGATGAACAATAGTCAAAAACATAAGTTTGGGGGAGATACGAGGAATTTCAAAGTGATGAAAGATTCAAAGAAGAAGAATAAGTTGATGAAAATTAAATGCAAAGAAAAGGATGAAAAGCCAAAATGAATCATGTCAAAAGAAAAGTAAGCTTGAAAGGATTCAAGAAAACAATGTTGAAAGTTTTGGAATGATGAGAAAAGGAGAAAAATGTTCTCCATGTAGAAGAAAAGAGTGACAATGTGTCTCTCTAGTCCCCCAAGGAAAAAAAATGACTCAAAGAGTCAAGAAAACATGAGTTGAATTGAGAAAATAGAGTACTTAAGGAAAGATGATACTATCATAGTTCATTATGTGCGACTTCGATTCAAAAAGCCTTCATTACATCCCGCTAAAGCCCTATAGGATTTCAAGTTGAGTGAGCTTACATTAGTGGTGATTTACATGAGCAGAAATCCTATGGTACTTAGAGCCGGACTTGTGGCATTCTGTTGAGAGTGACGAGCGCACTTCTTTACAATCCCGATTTTGAATCTCACATTCTATAAGGTGAGATGAGCTCATGGAGAGTAAGGGATAAGGAGTTTGGGGTCCACAATGACTTGAGTGAGAGAGCGAGTGTCCTTGATGAATTGATTCAACTCTTGAAGCTCTTGTGTCACATTAGACCTATGAAACTCAAGAAGTCATAGTATAATGTTGTCAATAATGCATTTGTGTTGAGGGTAATTGTTAGTTCCAATTGAAATTTGATGAAGTCACCTTAGGACAAATGAAAGTTTCCTTTCTTTTTCTTGTGGAGGTGAGAAGTACCTTGTTTGCTTGAGGACAAGCAAAATCTTAAGTTTGAGGGAGTTGATAACTAGGGATTTTAACCTATTATTTGCTCTCTTTTGCATAGGTTTTGGGTCAAAATGCGTTAAGGTACTCCCGGAAACTAACTTAAGGTGCTTACTTGCACATTTTGGTCAAAATGAGGCAAAAAAACCAAAATAAAATCATGAAAGAGTCAAACTTGCACAAGCCTAAAGAATGAAACTGGAGCGCGGTCAGCGGTGTTATTACGCGGTCGCGTAAGACCCTCCGCTGAGGCGATTACAAATATGCTTCCGCGAAAGTGAAGTTCAGAGAAGCTGCAACCAAATGCTAACACTGCCGCTGACCGCAATACGAAAGTGAGACCGCGAAACCCTTGGTGCGGCCGCGATTGAAATTACGCTGACAACGAGGAGCGAGGTTCAGAGACCTTGCAATCTTGGTTCAAACAAAGAACACAGCCCGCGTCTAAATTACGCGGCCGCGAAGTTTCCTGACACGGAGGCGGTTGAAATTCCGTTGGGAGCGAGATAGGAGGATCAGAGAGTTTGCAAGTCAGGCTAAACCGACAAACGCGGTCCGTGAACATTTTACGCGACCGCGATAAAAGCCAACGTGGACGCGACACTATTTTCGCGGTCCGCGAAGCCTAGCCCAGTCCAAGTCCAAATTTGAAGAAATGCGGACCGCGTTTGTTATTGCGCGGCCGCGAATGACCAAACGCGAATACACCCAGTATTACGCTGTCAGCGGAACCTCCGTAAGGGCATTTTTGTCCAGTAATTTCAGTTGTGTATAAATAGATCTTTTTCACACTTTTAGGTTAAGTTTTATATTAGAGAGCTCGTGAACATCCGTATTTTATCACTTTGAGTAATTTTAGAGTAGATTTAGCTTACATCTTTAGATTTTCTTCTTGTAATTGACTTTTATGGCATATATTACATCTTCATCTTTGATTTCTATCATTATTATGAGTAGCTAGACCTATTAGCTAGGGTTGTGACCCAACCCTAGTGTGGTATTTAATGGGTCTTCAATTTTAGGGCTTAATTGTTTATGGGTTAGTGATGTTTAGCTTATTTCATGCTTTAATTGTAGAATTTGTGGTTGCAAACACTGATTCATGCCTTTTTGACTTAGGCTCTCTTTCAAGAGAGCCCAAGTCTATGTAAAGTAGGCTAACAAGGAATTGGGGTGAATTCAAGAGATTGATAGCCCCAATTAAAGAGTTAAACCTAGAGATAGTAATACCCGACTTGAGTCGATTTCACTTGCATTGCATGAACACCCATTTGTGCTTGAGAAAGCCAAATCGGAAAAAGTCACTCAAACTACCGAGAGGTATAGAATGAGTAATTATGTGTGAAAGTTATATCACGACCTCTATTACAATAAGATTGTCCTAGATTCTAGGCTTCATTAGATACTCGCCTACGCGGAAGTCAATTCCCTAGTGCTTTTTATCATTTGGAAAACTCCTACAAAAATATTGTACTTAAATTATTTTCAACATTCGGTAGCATTAACATTAGAATAGAAACAATCTCAAACATGGTTAGAAGTGCAATGAGAAACAACATGCACAACTAGATTAGGTAGAAACCCAACTCCCAACCAATATTAACTCCATGTGAAAATCAATTCCGTCCTTTCGGGTAAAACCGCATCGACCACTATAATTACATGATGTATAACTATGTATTTTAACACAAATGTAATTGTTTGTAAGTACGGAGAATGAGGAGAATGAAGGATTGAGGTAAAAGAAACAATCGAAGGACTCAATGTTAAAGATAATTAAATTGGATTGAAATTGATAGTTTAATTGTGTGATAATTAGAGTTTCTCTGTCCCTATGCAAAATGTGTTACTTAATTAGCTAGCTTAATACATTATCTAATCGTGTTAGAATTAAACTCCATGTGTCATATATAGCATGATACAGTCAATCGATGTAGTGCAGTATGTATCGTATTCGACTAATTAACTCTTATACACGTTGGCTGATTGATAAGAAAACAAAAGTAAATAAGGAATATTCTAGATTTGTATATTTCCTATGTTATTTAGGAGTAGGTTACAATTAATTAATTGTATGGGTTTAGGAAAACTTAGCCAATTAGGTTTAGGTTTCCTAGCCCATTAGGTTTAGGTTTCCCAATTAGTTTAGGTTTTGTCTTATTTCTTTGCCTATAAATACTTGTGGAATCAATGAGAAGGGATGAGAGATTTCACCCCAAAACTTGTCTTGTCTTGTTCTTCATTATTTCTTAGCATTTTATCATGGTATCAGAGCCAAATCTCGATCCATCGAGTTAGGAGCTTGGAGAATTTTGTGAGACTCTCCATTGTTGAAAAGTGAATTAACCAAAGTATTTGGTGTTGCCAGTTAAGCGATTTTACAAAAGATGATGACTACGTGTGAAATCGATTATCTTGGTAACTGCGGTCTTGTGAAGAATAAAAGTGTTGATAAAATAAAAGAAAATACTGGATCTGTTTTGAGAACAAATATTGCTCAAATCAGATCACAATGTGTTATTAAAGGAGAAAGTAAACGTGACCGGTTGCACGGTAAGATGACGAGAATCCCGTGGATAATTGACACGGGTGCATCGAACCATATGACTGGAGAATTGAATAAGTTTGAAAGTATGCGGAATATGCCGCAAATACCGGTAGGTCTACCAAACGAAAGCAGCTCAACGGCTACCAAAGAGGGGTCACTAAGGCTTGACAAAAATTTGATATTGCGGAA